>CAJUYG010001084.1:0-44576 GCA_910591675.1 Galerucella calmariensis
GATTTGAGTGTGCAAAAGTCTACTTTGGGTAGTGATCGTAGGAAAATTATTTTATTGGATTCTGATTTATTTATCTTTTAAATTTGCTTCAGAGCCAGTAATGTTTCCGGTGAAAGGTCACCATTTGAAGGTTCTTGCTGTGGGTCGGGATATCACACGGTTGACTCCACACCATTGGGATCGCCAGAAGAGGTAGAAGTTCCAAAATACAGAGTGGTAATGCTAGGTGACGCTGGTGTGGGAAAAACTGCACTTGTATCACAGTTCATGACCTCGGAGTATATGAATACCTACGATGCGAGCTTAGGTAAGTTCCCTTGAATTGAAAATAATGTTTAGAACAAAAATTCTGCTGTATATTTGCACTAAATTGTATATTTGTTTATTGTACATAATTATTTTCACTTTAAAATGCAGTATACATAACAATATTCCAATCAGCCAATCAATAAATCCCTGACTTATGTTAGCTACCTTAACATTTTAAATGATCGGGTTGAATTTGTCAATAGTGAATGCTTTCCATTAAATATTTTATTATTTGTTCGTTCAATTGAGTTGTATCGTATTTTTTGCAACCCTTTTAGTTCGATAATCATTTTAAATAAAATTCTCGTACAAATATACTCTCTACTCTTTCTTGTTCATGTCATCCCAAAGAACCACTATCTATATCCAAAAATAATCCTTTTCTATCCCTGACATCGCTGACTATCAGGGTGACAGGAAGATGAAGGATACAAGATACAAAGAATACAATATCCCACATAGGCGTACTCACTTAAAATTTTTATATTAGGCGGATGTGTATTTGAAAAACTTACACAGTATCTATTTATGTTAAAGTTTGATATAAAATTAGTCCCATAAGCATGTTATAATGTAATGAATGAAGTAAACATTTTCATGATATCGAAAATGCTAGAATCGACTTAAAACTTTTTGCAAGTTGTTATGAAAGTTGTTGATTGCTCGATAATACAAATTTGGTTGTGTTGCAATTAGCCCGTAATTAGTTATAAACAATAAAGTAATAATAATTAATCAAATTGAATTACTCGAGAAATAGTTAATCAATATCGATTTCCACCAAAATTATAGGTAGAGTTTGTTCAACCCAACGAGGTAAAAAAAAGAGGATAGAGCATAACAGTATAAAGAATCATCGACCAAAGTGGCTTCTGAATATGGCCGACTTCCGTAAACAAACCAGAGGCGTACATTAAATTATTCAATTAGGGGAAACAAAAAACTCAATTCCGTTTCATCCATTTGTAAATGAGAGATCAAGATGGAGAATGTATGATGTAACGGCAAAGGATGGTTGAACAAACTCTGGTGGGTTTATGGCATATTACTAATTGAATTCTAAATAGAATAATATGACATGAGAACCCAGAACAATGTAGCCGACCAGTCAGATACGTCATTCTGGAGTAGTCTATTAGACTACAAGTTATTCATATCCACACTATTATTTGAAATATTGAGTTAAATAATCAATGATTAACAGCCGGTTGTACAACTGTAGCTTAGTGAAGGCTCAAGTGTGAACTCAGGTTCAGCGTCAGATTGCTGTTGTACAAAGTTGGCTTACGGTTGAGCTTCATTTAAACCTCAAGCTTAGTAAAGCCTCCAAGAGGGCAGGTTTAATGTAAGCTTAAGCACGGAACATAAATTGTTATCATGTTTCGTGGCTTAAATGTGAATGAATTGTATGCAAACATAACCTGTACTTAATTTAATATTAAATCAAAAGTTTGTCAAAGTTATTTATGGATATTTTAACCGATGATGAGGATTTTTTGGAACTTATTGGAATCGTAAAACACCCGAGAAGACCTTGAGTGTATAGAGAGCGTATGAATGAAACTTTGAATGTTGGAGAGATCATGAGTTTATTCAAATATTTCGTCTTTCTAAAGAAACCGTTCGATTTGTGACAGATTGTATATCAAAGGAAATTTCTTGTAAAACTAATAGGTAGCAAATATGACATTAGTTGGGTTATTTGATGACCAATTTACTTCATACGCATGCGTCAGTTCGAAAGAAGTTCTACCAACACTTGCAAATATAGGTTTAGTATAGAGCTGCTACTGAACCATGTTTGTACAACAGGCTTAGGGTTGAGCTAAGCTTATATTTTAAGCCCAGCTCAGCTGAGCTCAGTTTTAAGCTTCAAATGCACAACCGAGCCTTAATCAAATTGTCTCTCGGCTTCACAATTAATTTTGTTTATATTTAATTGTAACCATACTCATTATTTGATTTATGTATTCTAGTTTTTGCTGTTGGTTGATAAAATAGCATTTGATTTCCAAAACATCATTTTGTTTTAGATGATGAATTTGGAGAAAGAACGGTTTCAGTATTGCTAGATGGAGAAGAGTCAGAGATGATATTTATTGATCATCCTTCATCGGAAATGTCGGTGAGTTTGCGTAACTATTTTGCAAAATAAATATATATCTTTTTGGAACTTTAGTTCTTTACGTCAGGTTATGTTTGAGCGACCAGGGGTCGCGACTCAAAAGATCTGACCGTTACGTTACATTACGTTACGTTATGTTACGTTGATTCGTTATGTGCCTCGCTTGCGTGCGTGTGCTCTCTCCTGAGTCTCTCTCTCTCGTTTACGAAGCAGCGATTCATATGCTTCGGCCGGGAATCGAAACCGGGCCGCCCGCGTGGAAGGCGAGCATTCTACCACTGAACCACCGATGCTATATTAAAATTCTATGCAAAGCTGGTATTTGCAGTGCTGGTGATCTACTTGAATTTGTTCGGATAAATTTTTACTATTTCCATAATTTTTTTTGCGCGATTGATTTTTTTTTTGTTTACAGCATCGGTTGTCAGGACGGTAGGTTGTGTTTACTGGTTTCTGAGTTTAACACGTCGGTAAGTGATTTACTTACCGCTCAGACGTCGAAAAGTAATAAAAAGCATAAAAACAATTTCACCAATTTATGCCATCAGTTACGAAATGCCTAACTTGTGAGTTTTTGCGAAAATCTCACGCGTTACACAAAATTTCATTTCGTAACGTGTATTGCATACAAGATTTTTTCTAATTTTAAAGAAAGTAATAAAAAAATAAAATTTAATATAATTGATAAAACATAACATAACATAACATAACATAACATAACAAAACATAAATTTAGTTTGTTGCTCTTACTTCATGTTAATTGTCAGTTTGACATTTTGTAAAAAAGTTTAGACGGAAGGTTTTTAGCGAGATTGATATATTTTTAGTTTTATTTTTTTTTAAATGAGTGATTCTAGTTCTGAAGAGCTACCAAGCGATATTGAAGAGGCAGCAGGTAATGCTCTATTATCAGTAATTCCCAAAAAGTCGGAGGCAGTTTATGATTTGGCATACGAAAAATTGGTTACGTGGTGTGATGAGAAGAAAATTAAACATGTTAATGAGAAAGTTTTACTTGCATATTTTGAGGGTAAGAAAGATCTAAAAGTTTCCACATTATGGACACTTTGCTCAATGTTAAGGTCTGAACTAAATCTGAAGAGGAATATTGATATAAGAAAATATACAAATTTGGTAGCATATATTAAAAGGCAAGCGGACGGGTACAGTGCTAAACAGTCAAAAGTTTTTATTAAAGAAGATTTTGCCAAATTTTTAGTGGAAGCTGATGACAAAGAATACTTAATGGCTAAGGTTTCAATGATAATTGGAATGGCAGGAGCATGCAGAAAAGCAGAATTAACATTTCTTCCAGTTGAAAATGTTATAGACGAAGGAAGCCATTTTCATGTTGATATCCCACCTTCAAAAACAAAAGTTATACGGCAGTTTGCAATTACCAATGGAGACATTGAAAATACGAATCTTGTTGAAATATTAAGAAAATATATTAAGTTGCGTCCCCAGGTATCTCTCTGTATCTGTAGAGTAGGGAGGGTGAGTGTGTAGGCTCACAGCGCTTAGGCCACATGTGACCCATTGTACATCCTCCCGAGGAGTTGTCCTCCTAGGTCATTGTCCATCCTGTCCTTCTCAGGAAGGTGGACAGGTCACTGGGAGACATCTCCTTTATATCGCCAGGTGTAGGCCAAGACTCACCGAACACACACTCTCTTATTGACGATAACCTCGGACACTCGCATAAGACATGCCTGACAGTTTCATCTTCCTGTTCACACATCCTGCATAGAGGTGTGTCCACTAGCCCCATAGTATGGAGTTGTTTACTTAGTTGACAGTGACCAGTCAGAAATTCTACTGTTAAACGTAGGTTTTTCCTGGTCATCGCCAAATATTTCTTCGGCGCCAGCTTCCGAGGGTTGCCCAGGGTGATCCTGGCAAAACTGGATCCTTTGATTCCATCCCATCTCTTAAGGGATTGAGCATGGGTGTAACGTTTGGCTAGTTCCGCAATTGTCGAAGTCGTTAGGCCGTAGGTGTCACTGGGTCCTAGAATTTTTAGTCCAGCGGCTTCCCTGGCTAAAGAATCAGCAATGCGATTTCCTTTACTCCTGTCGTGCCCTTTAACCCACCTCAGGATAATGTTGTTATCTGCCGAGACGTCAGCTAAATCTTGGTGGCACTCTAGTACTAGCCTCGATATAACACGTTGTCTGTTCAAGGCTAATAGGGCTTGTCTACTATCAGTGCAGATTATTATGGTTTTGCCAGAAATTCCTCTTCTGGTTAGTTCTTTTGTGGCAATTGAGATACCAGCCAGTTCTGTTTGAACCACGCGTCCCCAGGTTCTTAAACACAACAGATTTTTTGTAAAATATGCGAATGGAAAATGTACCAGAAATCCTGTGGGAATTAACACATTTAGCAGTCTGCCAAAAGTTATTGCACAATTTCTTGGTCTTTCAAATCCTGTTCTATATACTGGCCACTGCTTCAGAAGAAGCTCTGCCACTTTCCTAGCAGACAGTGGCGCTGATATTTTAAAATTAAAGAGGCATGGAGGTTGGAAATCTACCTCTGTTGCGGAGGCATATGTTGAAAATTCCATGAATAATAAAAAACTTATAGCGCAAGAAATATTTGGTGAAACATCTAATGCAATGTGCGCCGCTTCCCAAATAACAGCAAGTTCGAGCAATGAAAATAATATGTCGTCGGGAATTAATTTGAATAATTGCAATAATTGTGTTATCAATATTTATAATAATTAATTAATATATAATTTATGTTGTTAACTTGTATTATAGCAGTTTAATAAATAGAATAATTCTTTTTGTCACTAATTTTGAAATACATTTTTCGTCACCAATTGCATAAAATTTTACTTTATGCAACTAGTTACAAAAAGTAAGACGTTTTATAATGTCAATCAGTTTTAAAAAGTGTCACTTTATATGTCAAAATTATAAAAAATATATTTTGATACTTAATTATATTATGGTTCTCAAAATGTACTATAAACATATTTGAATGTTTTAACTTTCCAACGCCGATTTTTAACGTCCATTGTACCTGCTATATGCTGTCAAAATATAATTATGATTCGGGAGTTTGATGCTTTTTGTAAATTTTCTGATTCTATATTCTAATTAATGTCATGGATTAATGTATACAAATCGTATTAAACAAACAGAAAATTTGAGGTTAGTTACACCAAACAAAGAAACGTTTAACGTGTAACGTCGTTCACAGGTTATGGCTTCAAAAACTAAAGTAATTAAAAATGTCATCCGCTATTTTAGAAAGATTGGGCTTGCTCAGTTTAACGTTTAGCGTGTAACGTATGTCAAAATTTATGTGGCTTAAAATCTCTCTATAAAATTATTTTTTACAAATCGCTATTTTTCCAGGTTGAAAATTCACTGAGCACCTACGAACCTCACGCATGCGTTATGATATATTCCGTAGTATCCAGATCTAGCTTTCAACATGCCGAGGAAACGTTGAACTACTTATGGCGTGAAGGATATACTCAAGAAAAAAGTGTCATCGTAGTGGGAAACAAGGCAGATTTAGCGAGAGCTAGAGTTATTTCTCCAAATGGTTAGTATATTTGATAATGTAATAAATACAATGAAAATATTCTGTACGTATTTAACGATGACCTTTAACTGCCCCACGTTGGGCGCCAGTTAGATATTTAACGGTAATCTTTATCCGCCCCACCTTGGGCGCCAATTTGTAACTCGTACAGCCTCTGGCTAGAGCACTCCGCTCCAAGTTAATAAACATTGAATAGCGGGAATTTAAATTGGAACCTAACTAAAACTAGACTAAGACTTGCTCAGAATTAGCCGACTAAAACCGCAATCTTACTGACTTAAATAAAATATAAATAGAGTGATTTTTAAGGACAGTCTTCTACATCCAATTACTTACTACCTTTGATATACTACAGATCTTCTTGGTATGCACGTGAGCTGCTATTAAGCTACAATATCTTGACACAACTTATATCTAAACATTATATTTTGAACCAGTGCCACCAAGATTTAGCTAACGCCTCGGCAGATAACAATAGTATCCTGAGTTGGGTTAAAGGGCACGACAGGGGTAAAGGTAATCGCCTTTAGCCAGGGAAGCGGCTGGACTAAAAATTTTAGGACAATTGCGGAACTAGCCAAACGTTATACCCATGCTCAATCTCTTAAAAGATGGGATGGAATCGAAGGTTGCAGTCTTGCCAGGATCACCCTGGGCGACCCTGGGAAGCTAGCGCCGAAGAAATATTTGGCGATGACCAGGAAAACCTACGTTTAACAGTAGGATTTCTGACTGGCCACTGTCAACTAAGGAAACACTTCCATACTATGGGGCTAGTGAACACACCCCTATGCAGGATATGTGAACAGGAAGATGAAACTGTCAGGCATGTCCGGAGCTATCGTCAATAAGAGCTAGAGTGTGTGTTCGGTGAGTCTTGGGTTACACCTGCCGATATAAATGGGATGTCTCCTATTGACCTGTCCACCTTCCTGGGAAGGACAGGATGGACGATGACCTAGGAGGACAACTCCTCGGGAGGATGTACAATGGGTCACATGTGGCCTAAGTGCTGTGAGCCTACACTCACCCTCCCTACTCTACAGATACAGATATATTTCGAACCAACTCTTGCAATAGTTTAAGTTTTTATCATAAATGAGAAGTTAAATTTGCCGGAACATACCTACCTGGGAAATTCTATGCAATATAGCATAAAAAGATGAAAGCTCCTTTAAAAACTGTGAGCTTTAAAATTCCTTATTTCCCAATGGAAAATTAATTCATGTATATGAAATAATTACGTTTTTAATTACAGAAGGAAAATCTCTAGCCGTAGCGAGAGACTGCAAATTCATAGAGACATCCAGTGGAATTCAGCACAATGTTGATGAGCTACTGGTGGGTATCCTGAAACAAATTAGACTGAGAGAGTCGAGAGAAAAGAAAAAAGCCACATTAAAGAAGGACCATTCTAAAATACATGGGTCGAAGACAAGTCTGAGTTTAAATATAGCCAGGGAGATTCTTCAAAAAATATGCTTGAATGATATCAGCAAATCAAAGTCTTGTGAAAATTTACATGTTTTATAAATAGATTGTAGAAAAAGTACAAATCATATTTTTCTATAACTCGGTAATACTCTACTACTAAATTCATATTTTCTCAAAAGCTTTTTCTGAAATTGATATTGATACTATAAGGTGTTTTTATATGGCAGAAGTATGGTGATCAAATAAGGAAAAATATATTTCAACGGTATTTCAAGCCATATGCTTGTGTTAAATATTTATTCGCCATTCCGGAGTTGTGTCATTTGCCACGTGGTACTTTTACAGCAAACAATTACCTCTACTCCACGAATGCGTCTAGAAACGATGAAATCTAGTTATTGATATTATCAATCCCTAAATCCTGAGCATTGAATTGTTTTTGTAAAAATATCTTGAATAAGTTGAGTATTTTTCTTGATTTGTATTTATAATATTAATAACAGTAACATATCAATTGGAAGATGCAGAAAGTATTTGCACATAAGTCTGTAGATTCGTTAACACCTTAACAAAAAAAAAATTGTAATTTCTTAATTCTCTTATACAAAACATAGTATGTATGAAATCAATATCTGAAGGCACTGCGAGGTCGAGCAAAAACAAACAAAGGCGTAATACAACAAAATCACATTCAATTTGAATCTGTAGCTTGGAAACTATTTCAAGCTGAATTTCATTTATTTTCATTGAGATTCTAGACTACTTCTGAAAGACAAACAAAATTACTGTTTAACGTTCAACCTTTTACCTAAAGTGGATGGAAAAACTAGGGACATAAAGCAGTTCTTAAAATAGATCACTTATCCTTATCCGTATACGTAACGTAACGGAGATACGTGATTAATCAAAAAGAAGTATAAAGCAAATGCGTTCGTAACGTAATCATACTTGTGTTTTAATTTTTAACCTAAAAATTATTGACTAGGTACCTACTATTACCCTGACATCTCTACTGAAAAATAGTCTTTCTTAAAGTGCTGCTTCAAGTTTCTACTAAGCATACGTCAATTTAAGTTCAGTTTCCTAGATACGCAGGGTGTCCGAAAATAATTCTATTCAATAATTTATCTCATAAACGAATGGAGATATAGTTAAAATAATACCCTTCTTGGTGTGCGTCATCGATTGTTAATGTCTTTCTAACACATTACGTAGAAAGAAATGGAAAAAAAGGCAGGTCTGTGATTAATCCTAATCAAAATATCACAATAATGAACCGTTTAAATGTATTACAAACGTTAACCCTAATCTTTGACTTACAAAAATTTTATTGGTTGATGTTTAGATTACGCTCAAGCTCAACCTATCAATCAAGAGTTTAAAATACTATGAAGGCTTTACTTTCGTAGCGGCAATAAGTCGTACGTCTTTTTCTAATGTCACACTGACAGTTCTTGACAGGTCTGTACTTTGTTGTTTACGGTCAATTATTATTTATGAAAAGTAAATATTAATCTTATTGTTTTATTTATATGAATAATACAAAAATATGCATGAATACACGGAGAAACATCAGTATTTTGAAAGTTCTCAAGTATTTTCAGTAAGAAATAGGAGCTGGTAATTATTAATTGCATAGCCTTTTCGAATTTGGCTAAATACAATCCTGATGATCTTATTTATCAAATTTAAGGTTAGCTATATGTCAAAATAGCAAATAAAATAAACGACATGCCGAAAACGTCACAATCGATGACGCACACCAAGAAGGGTATTATTTTAACTATATCATAGGACAACAGCTACTTTCACATTGTGAAGTCCGTAAGCTATAGTAGAAATCAAAATCAGATGGGAGCGCAAGAGAAATGTTTGGAAGAAGTACTTGCAAAGTACGTACTATCAATAATTGGTAATAGTAGTAAAAATAGTAAATGTTAGTTATCAGTTGTCATATACCCATGTAGTGCCATCTGAATGTCAATATAATAACATTTTGCTTGATACAAGGCATGTCCACCAACTGACAAGCACACTAATGACAGTCGTCCTGAGGATGAACAATCATTTTAGATTTGTAATTTAGTTCAAATCAAAATTAAAAGAACTCAAACGCAATCAAAATAAATATGAAAACCATGGAGGTAAAAGATAGAGGAGAGAAGGTAAGCGTGGTAGTGATTTAACCAACTTTCGACGGAAGTCGCCATATTGAGAAGAAACATATGTTGCTTTCGTTCATTTGGGCCTCAAGCACTTGTGCGTGACGCCTCAGTCGTCACGACTTTTGAGCAAAACGAACAGGATTTTTTAGGATCCTCAAAACCACTTGTCATGTGCCAATGCCAATGAATTTCCTGTGTTGTTAGAAAAACAGTTTTCAATTATAATGTTGTTGATAATATAATTTTGCATATTTAGATATTTTTAGTAAGGTTTAAATCGTAATCGGCACAATCTTAACCTTTAAATAAACGTCAAACCGGACAAATGTCAAATATTTAATGTCCGTGGCTTGAAGCTCATACTTTTCGATATGTGCTTCAGGGGCAAGGGGAAGGTAAGACTTGGCGTCACGCCCGGTAATAAACGAACGGAATTCAGTCAATACGAGCTGCTACTAGCAGCCAAAAGTGAATAATCGAAAGCACCTAATAGTGACCTTAGTCATCAATTCTTGTGTCAACATAGATAACCTTAATATACTAAAATGTGTCAAATTGAAAAGCCACGTTAAAAAATAGTGATTTTCAATATTAGAAAGGTTATTTATGAGTATTAGTATGAATTTAAGTTGATATTGAGTTGTACAATAGTGTTTGGAGACTGCTTTTTGTTTTATCCAATATATACCACCTTTAAAAGATGCATAATTGAATAATTCAATGTACGCCTCTGGTTTGCTTACGTTTCAACGGAAGTCGGCCATATTGAGAAGCCACTTTGGTCGATGATTCTTTATACTGTTATGTTCTCTCTTCTCTTTTACCTCCATGATTAAAACTCACGTGTTGTGCAAAGAACGTTTGTTTATAATGATATTCATCACGGCGACTGTCACATAACGTCTCGTGGATTTGTCCTATTAGGAAGTCCCGATTTGGTGGTTTTGATTATATAAAAATGTAAAACTTTTGCTATTGTTAAAAGATACAAAATATATACAGCTGGGTGATTGTGTCTCAATAAAATAATGCAAATTACAGATAAAATTATTCCTCAAAACGTTTATGTAGTATGGGGGATTCAACCTGATGGTGAGTATGCTTATTGAGTACTTAAATATTTTGGTATATGACATAAAAGAGATGTTATAACAAATAGGCGCGCTAAAAACATGTTGAGAAAGAGAATGTGATTATTAATACAACACCAAAGCTGCTTTTGCCTGAAAATTACAGTCTACTTCGTTCCTTTTTCTGGATAAATAGCCTCAATGGATTTCTAGGTAAGTCATTGATATGGATATATACGAGTTTAGCATGACGTTATTCATAACTTTAACTTTTATGGATGGTATCCAACTGGTTTTTATGATTGTGGATAAACAACTGATAAAGTAAGTTGAACTCATAGAAGGTTATTGGGAAAAGTAGAATTCGATAGATGGCGCTCTGAAATGTCAATGTCATCTTGGCAACGAGTAAAATAAATCAGCTGCCGTATAATATATATATATAAAATGGCTAGACACCCCTTGTGGGGTTGCGCCGCATAAATGCTTTCTAGATCCGCTTTCTGGGGTGGATCAATCCCCTTCATTTCATTATCTTCTCGCCTATTTTTTTCCATAGTCTCCTATCCCTCGTTTTTTCTTTCCATCTGACGATTCCTATCCTTCTCAAATCCTCCTCCACCTCCTTCAGCCACTTAGATCTGGGTCTTCCTTGCCTTCTCTTACCACCTGGCTCCCACTGTAGCATTGAGCAAGCGACTGCTCGATCACCTTGTCTCCATACATGTCCGAGCCATTTTATTCTTTGTCTCTTTATTCTGTTTACTATATCTTCTCCGTTCATTTCTCTCAGTATTTCATGATTCATACGTTGTCTGTATTCATTGTCGTCGGTTTTTATTGGCCCTAGAATTGTTCTCATTATTTTTCGTTCTAATATCCTCAACTCCTCTTCATCTCTTTTTGTCATTGTTATCGTTTCTGCTCCATACATTATCACAGGTCTTAGCTGCCGTATAAGCCCTTTGATATTTAAGTGGTTTTATTTTGCTGTTTTAGTTATTTTCAGTGTGTGTTTTGTAAAACTTTTGCTTTTTCTTTGATTGTGCTTTAGTATTTTGTGTTGTTAAAATAAATTTTGACTCCTAATATTTTTATTTTTGGAGTAATAGGTATGGTTAATATTTGTGAAAAGAACAACAAGCGTTCAATTAACTGTTTAGTTTTAGGTCTGATTTCGTGTTTTCATTCAATTTTTGATATAATTATATCTACAAAACTTGCAGGGAAGGTAGGTTGTATTGAGTAATATTTTCAATCTTTAAATCCGACTTATTTTCTCTTTGATCTGCAATGAAAACAAAAAATAGAATAACATAACCTCTTCCATAATATATCTGATTAAATAAGAATATCACCTCAGAAATAATGAGAGTTGAGTTAAATAGAAAAACACAGTTTTAAACTTGTCACTGACACAAAATTAAACAAATAAAGTACGAATTCACGGTAATTACGTTGACATGAATATAATACAAAAACAATGCAAAACGAATTATTTTACTCGTTGCCGTTAGTTACAATTTTCTCCGCCAGAGGTCTCATCGAATTCTACTCCGCCCAATTGCACAGGTATTTTAACTATCTTTCCTGTTATATGGTAACCAAGAATTCAAGCAGCGTATAATTAAAGGGGTTTTACAAAAGAGAGCATTATTATAAAGCCGCGTCCACATTAGTAAAAATTTATGTTGTGTGTGAGAATTTTTAACATTTTCAATTATATAATATGATGTATAAAGTCAAAGGATATGAAATTGATATTAATAAATAGTCCGTTATTTTCATTGTGGTATATGTTTATATTTACTCCATTCCCAAAAGACGATATAATGTTCATCAAAACAATTTTTCTGTTATATTTTAATATAATAAAACGTCTCAGTAGAGTTAATGATGATTTTTTTTCAAACTACCTTCTGATTTAGGTAATAATTGATACCCAGAGGCTTTACCTATCAAAAACAGAAACCTGAAACATCCTTATCTGTTGGTAACTATTTTATCATGAAGAACCCTCACTCTGTATGTTTTGAGAAGAGTCCAACTTGGCATAAAGTGGAAAAACGTACTGAACATCAATAAATGCGTGCTCGATAGCGGATTTGGACCGATAGAGCGGTTGTTTTAAAAATTGTTCAGGTGATGTTGTTTGCTCAGTTACGTCAAATATTTCTCTCTACCGAGATATATAAATATTTAAAATTATTTTAGCTCGTTGTTTTGGACACCTTTTTCAATACTTTTGATTTAAGTAATGTTTCCTATAATTAGTAAATATATGATTTTTCAATAAAGATACCACGTGGCAAAAAAACACCCCTTGATTTGGAAGGTAAAAAATGTACCTCAAAACGGACAGAGCCTATATTGATAAATGCAAATGCTATTTGTATTAATAGAAAGAAATCTTATGTGGGATGTATTTTGCCTCAGGCACTTTACTCAAGTATTACACATGATTTTTGCTCCTGCGCACTTCTTAAACTTTCTATCTTGTTTTCAGCCAACTGCTTATATTGTATATATTGATTTTCATTACTGATTCTAAGTTGTTGAGGTATTAAGTTTAATAAACGTAGCATTTTTCCATTCTATAAGACCATCGCAGCGTACAGCATGCAGAATTTTTATAAGTGCGTCTTCCATTTCTTCCATTTTAATTATTGTGTAAATTGTTAATTATTTGTGAAATTTTTTATGGTAGCAGTAGTTTGTCAAAGAGAATTAAAATATACTTACCAAATGTTTAGGAAGCTGTGACAAAGATTCTTGAATGAACACAAACTTTTATATACTGGACATTTCATATTCGCATCAAATGTTAAACATTATCGATTTTCTGTTCATTTATTTATTATATGCTAATAATATATTTATATATAAATAAAAAGAGAATAATTTCACGTATAAAAATATAAGTTCTTGAACAGTACAAGGTTAAAAGATTCCTGCAGGCAATAATATTTCATGTCACCAGTAAAAACAGATTTTCAACTGCTTTTGCCTTATTTCAAGGTTACGACTATTTTCTTTTTATATATTCCAGTATTATCGACGATTCAATTTTGAGAGCATTAACATCTAATCCCAACAGCTTGTATCTACTTTCGCCCTTTTGGCTAATATTAAACTCTGTTCGAAAACGCGAGGTATCTCTCAGGTTTCGTAAATCGTCTTGTTTACCCAACTAGAACAATCTATTACGATCTAAACTCTCCCATCACTTAGAGTTATTGTGACGGCATTTCCAACTTGTTTCTCTTAGTTTGGATCTTTGAAAATAAATAATATGAATAAGTTTTTAGGGCAGTATTTAAAGTAATATTCCGAAACGGAAGTACTTCTTCTTACGTTATTAATATAGAAGCTCTATCAAAGGTCCAGGCGCATTTAATGTAATCTTGGATCGAAAGATTTTTTTTCAATTTCAGTATATGGTACTAAGCATGTGAAAGTAAGAATTTTTTACCATTGTTCAGTAAGAATACTGGGTGTAGAAAAAAACGGAGTCTAATACTATGTTCTTGGGAATAAATACCCACAGGTTTGGCGCAATCGTAAAAACTTCTAACTTTTGCAATACTAAATTTTCAAATGTATCTATTGATCCCGACATAAAAAGTGTGCCTGGTTCTTCCATTCTAATTTAGTCTGTCAATTATGTATATTTCTGTATAGTATTTATTAAATTGTGACAATCATATTTGGACTAGTTTAAAGTACATTAATCGTAAAATTATGATTATCCTAAATTTGTATTACTGTTATAATTTCTGTGAATGTATACCTATTATGATGTTTAATAAAGTAAGAAAACAGCTACAAGTTCATTTAATTTCCTAGTTAGTTTTTAACTATATACCTATATATTATGTGAAAAAAAAATCAGCAAGAGATGTACAGATTCGTTTTTCTTAGTGTAGATTGATGTGGAGACTGAATGCATTTTTCTCGGTGTGGATGTAACTGGTTTCAAGGTTAAGAATTTTTAGTCACCGAACCACAAACAACCTATTTGATCTGTGCACCGAACCATAGACCACAGAGCTTTAAGGCGGCTTGAAAACATTCGCTTCTGTGGTTAGGAAAATTTCTCCTCTCTGTCCTCACTGGCGCTATCAATTCAAGTGCCTTCTACCACAGAAATAAATCATATTGACTACTGTGCTTTTGACGGACACTTTTTATCTTCTTTTTATGTTTATATATATATATATATATATATATATATATAGAATTGGTGCTCCTTAACCCCAAGTTAACCCTCCAATAGAGCTCTCCTTACCGATCCGATAGCGTTTAAACATGTACGATTCTTAAAGCCCTGCACTTACACTCTCCGAGCGCACTTACTTGAAATTGGATCTGTATGGTTTATGGTCTGACCATTTGACGTATCTGTCATAGTCAAATGACAAGTTTTTGTTTAAGAAGTGGAAGCATTTAGCATCTTGTGTAATTTGTTTGACATATATCCAGTTATAAATAAAAAAGGAACATAGTATAAGAATTTTAATAGTTTAATTAACGTAAGTCTCCACCAAGTTATAATCATTATCATGTGAAATGCTAGTTAATAAATTTTTTTTTAGCAAATGATAAAATTATTTGGTTATGTATCTACTTGATCAGCATCTGCTTTTTGTAAACATTAAAAAATATATTTTGCAGATATCTTAGACATGGCGGATCAACAGCAGTTCTTTTTAAAATGGAATGATTTTCAAAGTAATATGGTTTCATCTTTTAGACATCTTCGAGATGAGAAAAGTTTTACAGATGTAACTTTAGCTTGTGAGGGTCAAACCTGTAAAGCTCATAAAATGGTTCTGTCTGCATGTAGTCCTTATTTCAAAAGTTTATTAGAAGTAAGTGTTCACTATTTTATGGGGATACCCAGCAGTATTTTTCCAACTATTAATAAGATAGATTCTAGAATTATACTGCAATTCAATTGTCAGCTCAGTTCTGTTACAGTTAAAAATATCCAGATGACTTTTTTCAGGAAAATCCTTCTAAGCACCCAATTATAATTCTGAAGGATGTTGCCTACAGTCATCTTCAGGCCATTTTAGAATTCATGTATGCTGGAGAAGTAAATGTGAGTCAAGAACAATTACCAGCATTTTTAAAAACAGCAGACCGGCTCAAAGTTAAAGGATTGGCAGAAGCACCACAGGCAATTAATAGAGAATAGTTTGTACTTCATTTTATTACTTGGGTAGATGGCAGTTTTTCACAAAAACCTTATTGTATAGATATCTACAAATTTATATTTTATTTATAAACTACCTGATTGTGTGATAGAATATCAGCATAATATAATTTTACCAAGCTTTTAATACATGAATTTGTTGGCTTGTTACATAAATACTAAGATTCATATATTAAATGAGATGTTGGTTAATTGGTATATTGATGTAATGCTCATTGTCATTGTTATCTGTATTTGATACATAAAATTATGTATTAAAAGTACTGAACAGGAACCAAACTTAAAAAAAAACATTCAGTTGTGATTTTTCTTACTTGTTTAGTGTTATCAAGCAATACCAGACCACCATGGAATTGATTATGTGATAATCTGGTGTCAAACGTGAGGGGGGAAGCTTTTTATATTGGTTGGTTACTTAACTTTTAGCAGTCCTCATTTTTTTTATACATAAAACATAACAAAATAGTCAAGTAAGAATCCAATTAACTGACTATATCATGTAGGCAAGGATAACAAACAATTCATAGATAGACAAACAAACTATCTATAAGCTCTCATGTACAATGATCCTTTGTCTTTCTTGATATTTACCAAATCTCATTTTCATTCAAATGTTTTTAGTTATTTATGAGACAAGACCCATAATGATGTAGTTTTTTACACAGGCCAGTATACTCCTATCATTGGCATTTATTCAGATAAATGTAATTAGCATAATTTTCTCCACATTTTAAAACTTTGAATCCTTTAAGCATCATTAAATAAATCAAAAACAGATGTATATAAATAAAACTACCTAGTTAAATGTTTTAAGTAACGTTCAGTTCACAAAATGAAAGTGATACTTTTTCACCTTAAGTATTGTTAGTTTGCTATTTAAACTGTACAGTTAAATCTTACAAATGTCAACCTCAATAATTGCGATCTGTAAGTGTAGTTTCATTTTTATTATATCTTAGCATTATTATGATATCTACAACTATGAGAATTTGTGAAGCACTGTTTATTTGTAATTTTGGCGTTACAGTATATTCACTTCCAAATTTTGTGAATAGATTTTCTTACTCACTGACATTCACAACATAACATACTTCTTTCAATTTATAAAAAAACACCGTACTGTTGGCCAATTACGCTGGAAAGAATTGTGGTTTTTTATTATTTCCTGTTGCAAATTAGATTGCACAGACATGAAATTATTAAATACAAATAATTTTCGAAAAATGCTTCTAAATCAAGCAAGTTACTATTGCATTATTCAAAATTTTCATGCTCTTTGTATACGTACTGTAGCTCTAAAATTATCGATGCTATTTTGAGACTAAGCAGAGTTTGATTCCTGATTTATGGGTGTTTGGGTTTTGTGGGTGTTGAACTCATGTTTGACATATAAATACTTACAATGTTTTTTTTTTGTTTCTGTGTCTATAATGTAATATTAATTTGTAATTAGGTAATTAAAGAGGAACACGAGTGCATATATTATATTTGTTTAAGTGAACTTAGAAAATGGGATTTTATATTAAGAATGTGATTTGTAAGACACATATTTTATATTTTAAAATTCATATAAATATTACACTGCTTAAAAATCAAAAATATTAAAGTTATACAAACTGCAAGAACAAACAGAAGTAGGTTTTTGTGAGAGTAGGATTTGAAAATACAATATTATATTGATAATGTAACTGTTCTATTTTTCAAATGTTATTCATTTTCAAACCAATCAACTTCTATGAAGATAATACATTCTAAATCTTATAAAAGTCGCCAGATCGACGATTGCAACAGTACAGCTATTACAATTACAAATTTATAGGATTTATCTATTTTAAAATATTTCCTAGATATCATTTTTACACATAATAGAAAAACTTTGGGGGGCGATGGACGATAGAAAGTAATGTACTTTTAATATATTTAAACGGCAGACCCGTTATTCTTCGATAATTTTTGACGATGTCCGAAGAACGTAGGATTTTAGATGAAGCTTCTGACTGATACGTGAATTACCAGATAATTAAAAGTATGACACAGTGAAAGCAGATAGCAGCTCTGTTGGACGAAGTTCCATGTGGCAGTAATATGCAGAAATCGGGGAAATTGTCATCTGATACTGAAACGGGACAAAAAGCACCCCATTCTTTGGAACAGTGCTTCCCTTTTCAGCCTTATTAATTTCTTATCTCTCCTGAATTGTAAAAAAAAACATGAACTCGGAAATACTTTAATGGTCAGGAGACTGACTACTAAGTTTTTTGGATAAACTGCTTGTCATTCTTCATGGTTTTGTTGTTGTTTATTTATACTTTTTCGAAAGCTATCAATAATTAAATATAACTCTGTATCCAACAATGAATTATGCAGTGTTCAGTATGAAATAGTTTATTTGATAAACAGTGGATGAATTGTTGACAAATTTTCAGTTTATTTGATTTAAAAATTTGTATTTATATGTTTCATAAAGATATGTAAAAGTGTTGTTTGTTGGATCATCTTATTCTTCATATAAATGTCTAAGACTGTAAAAAATATATATTTCTTTATCTAAGTATAATTTTTGTAATTTTTATATCTTCTACTTTTTTGTAATTTTTCTAGCTGTAGGATTTATTTTTCAGTTATCTTATAGAGACAACTAATTTATAGAGATGTCATATTTTCAACTCAGTAATTGATTTCTCTTGAATTTACCATTTTGTTACCACTCAATATATTTTGTCTGTCTAAATTTCAATATTGATATTCAAATAATACACTAGCTGTGCATTTATTTAGTAATAGTTGATTATTGTTTATCAATGCTAAAATATATTTTTATAAAAATTAACAAACTCACATTATTTAATTGTAATTTTGTAGAACTGAAAGAAATCACATTGAATTTTTTTTATTATTTTGTTGGAACATAAGTGCATATATAACCATTAGCATGCAATGTATGTTTTTAGATTTTTTATATAAAATGTGCATAAATTACACTTAAGAAATTAAAGTTAAGTGAAATGAGTGTTTTTTTTACTTAGCAAATAGCTGGTGTAGGCAAGTGGGCATCAACCCCACTAAAACCATTTTGATAGCCTTCACTAAGAAAAGAAAACTCAACCTCAAAACCATCAAACTTGATGGGAACAAGATTGAATGGAGACAAGAAGTCAAGTATCTAGGTTTAACTTTAGACAGTAAACTCCTGTGGAACAAACACGAAAAGGAGATTACATACAAGGCAAAAATGGCTCTAATGGTGTGCAGCCTGTATATGCATTACAGGAGCAATGACAACATGCCCAATGGCAGCCATGGAAATGATTCTCAACCTCACCCCTCTACATATAGTGGTGAAAAGCGTTGTAGAAAAAACAAGATACAGACTAAGTAGAGAGGGAATCACCAAAAAAACCACCTCCTCACTTCTTAGAAATCAGACATGTCCCAACTATAACTTTTCAAAGAAATTCGTTAAGGAATTAAGCAACAAAAAGGGATGGGATCCAAATACCATTACCAGACTTGGAAAGAATTCCATTCAATGGTACACAGACGACTCAAAAGCAATAGAAAGAACTGGGATAGGAGTGTTCGGGCCAGGAACCAAACGCTCTGAAAGTTTGGGAAAAACCCCAAGTATCTTTCAAGCGAAAATCCACGCCATAAGAAAGTGCGCCCAGTTCAATATTGATAAAGGATTATCATAATGTCGGATAGTCAAGCAGCCATTAAAGCACTGAGCTCTTGTGTAATCAGTTCCAATGTTATATTGGAAGAAATAGGTAAAGCCGAGAAAAAGAGATCTGACCATTGGAAAGATCTAGTAGTGCTTATACAATCAAATACTCTTCTGGATGACTACAACCTGTTGAGATGGGAAGAGGAACATTTACCTAAGTTGAAGCCTACAGACATCCTAAAATTCCTTCGAGAAATAGGACTAAAGGAACTACTAGTTTCTGAGACTCTCCTCAGAAACTAAGTAGAAGTAAGGGGGCACAATAAATCTTTTAGGTCTCAGTGAATGGTACCCCAAAATACATACATACTTATCAATAATTTCAATACCCAAACCAATTGATTTTTAAAGCGTATTGGCAAAAGGTGTATTCTTTGGTATATACCAAAACATAATGAAAACGAAGCAAAGTAGTGCTTTAGTGCGTGAATCTTATTTTTCTTGCGTGGCAATTAATAATAATCCTTCCATAAATCCAATATTCAATCAAGAAGGGCCGGTAAAATCGATGGGAAACAACCCCCTTAAAAGGTAAACTTTTTTCAATTCAAAAATTGCGGCACACCTTGAAATTTTTACCAAGAGCCGCCACTGAGGTAAATAATAAATAACCTAATGGTAATAGTCCAAGATCCCAGAGCGATAAGTCATAACTTATTTTCAAATAGATGAAATGTTAGGTTCTCAGTAGCATCTCGTGTGCTTTGAATACCTGTGTGTTTGTGGAGCTAGCCTAAGGGCACCTGGGCAGGTACTTGGTGAGAAAGGTAACTGAAAATCAGAGTTACTCAACTTAAATTTGAATGTCTGATTTTTATATATGATTTGTAGAATAATATTCTAAAGTAGTAGGTGTCAGACACTTTCCATGGACCAAAACTTTTGTCAGACTATTTAAAGCTCCACAAAAAAGAAACTTTATTTATTTTCACATTTCGTTAGTCAGACCAATTATAATGACCGAACAGCACCTAAGCATGAAAATTATCAGCTGGAAGTATGAATGCGTTTTGAGCGAGTTAGACGTCTATAGTAAATCGGTTCCCCTCTTTTTATATATGTTACCGTGAAAGACCGAAAGTAGTGAATGTCAACATTCGCCGGTGGATGTCTACAAATGTCAAATGCCTTGGTGAAAGTCCGAACATTTCTTAATTCTATTATACACTCTGACTTTCACCGGTATATGTCGACAAACACAAATGAGGTCCGGTGAAACTCGGACACTGCAGGTCGCGACAAGTTTTTACACGGTTCTAGCCCCGACACATCTTCATCTCAAGCACTAACTGAACAACACGAGCTAATTTCTTTAAAAAAAGTAGCTGCAAAAGAGAATCTTCTACTTCAAGCAACAAAAATGTTGCGAACCTCAAAAAAAAAGTTTCCTCCTGCCCAAATTGGTAATACCGTAAGAATTCAAGTCCCTGATGTCGACCGTGGTCGTACAGACCCTCGAAATGTGTTAGCGGTTGTTGTTGGAATAGAGTAATAGAGGATTCAGACTTTTATAGATTAGCTAACAAAAATCGTACCTTGAAGCAGCTTTTCACCCATAATCAGTTCGTAATTTATAAAGAAAAGTTACTTTCCATGGACGAAGTTTCAACAAAAGAAATGTCGCTAAGAGAAAAGCAGCTTCTGCTAATTCAAAAAGTGGAGAGCAAGGCTATACACGTTTTAACTGCAAAAAGAAGTGTTCCACGACTAAATTCAGCTGTAAAAGCAAGGAACTTTTGTGCAATTCGGAGTGCCACGGTAGTTTAAGTTGTTGCAATAAATAAGATATTGTTCTTATTTTTTACATTTCATTTTATATTTTTATGTTCTACTGTTTGTTTTGAGTTCAACAAAGTCCTTTTCCCATATTATTTTAATAAATAAAGACCTACGGATTTCTTTTGTTTTTATTTAAAAAAAAAAATATTTTCAACATACACCATGAGTGCATCCTGAATGTCGACAATCGCCGGTGTAAGTTAGAAATAATGAAATGTCAACAACATTTCTGACATACGTCAAGCAACGTTGAGAATGTTGACATTCACCAGATTTCGGTCTTTTACGGTAACATATAATATATATTAACTCACAATGTCTCAGTATAATGTGTATGTGCCCTTCATACACAACGTATAGTATTCAGTATAGTTCGGATCTGTTGGAGCACATATAACTTAGTAATAGTTGCCTTGATAACATATTTGAAAGTCAGACATGTGAAAATAAAGTTTATTCATTTTTTGTGGAGCTTTCAATCGTCTGACAAAAGTTTTGGTCCATGGAAAGTGTCTGACACTTATGATACTACTCTGGAATATTATTCTACAAAACATATATATAAAAATCAGACATACAAATTTAAGTAAAGTAACTCTTATTTTTAGTTACCTGATACCTGCCCAGGCGCACTTAGGCTAGCTCCACAAACACACAGGTATTCAAAGCACACGAGATGCTATTGAGAACCGAACATTTCATCTATTTGAAAATAAGTTATGTCTTATCGCTCTGGGATCTTACTCTATAATGAAATGTGCACTTTTTCAAAATACATATCTTTATTTCATACAAACAACTAAATGTACCAAGTCACAAAAAACACTCACAAATAACACTTCATAAAAAATACGTAACAACTTAGAAAAAACGATTTAATCTGTATCACACATTGTAAACCAAAATGAAGCTACTACAAAACTCCAATTTTGAATTGAAGGTTTAAAAAATATCCACCAGAGGCAGCCCTAATAAGGGGTTCACATGTTTAATTATTTTCTTGGTCCAAAAGTCAATATAATTTAAATCTAACAACAATGATTGTGAATTATAAAAAGGCATTTTTAAATTTTTTGCATAATTTCACTTTTGTTTTAAATGTGTGATATTTAATAAATATATAAGAACAACTTTCAAATGAACAAATAGTAAAATCTATTAACAGTCAATATTACACAAATATAATAAAAATGAATTCCTACGAATACAAATCATTTTTCATACCTTTCCAAGTAAAAAGTGATTTAACAACAAAGTTCAATTCACTTTCCCATACCTTTAAATCTGATTGAGTATCAGCAGATATAAAATATTTTTTCATGTTTTGAGAATCTCGCACAGGAACATATATGGTCTTGGGTCGGGCGCAAACACTCCTATCGGCAACTGATATTTTTTGTTCCGTGCAGTATTCCAAATTTATAATTTCAATAGGAACAGAAGATGATTCTTCGGAAGGATAATTCCAATATCGTAGTACGGAACCGTCCAGTGCGCACCATCTTCTATTCCAAGTTATAAACCCATTTTCTATTCCAAGGGTTAAAAATCCAGTTAGTCGGTTTGTTAACTTAAAAGTATATTGAACGTCTACATTAGTAAATGATTGAAGAGGATTGTGGGGAGATTTGCAATACCAATCCAATCGCAGGTTTCCATCTGCACTAATTTTTGTTAAATCCGAATTTATAATCTGGCATTTGCCAATTAAATTAAAAGCCGATGTTTCAGTCTTGATGAAGCTATTTCTTACATTGCATTTTGAATATTTACCATCCTGCAAAATACATAAAAAATAAATGCAACATTTCAGTTCAGTGAACATTTAATTTTATTATCTATTGTTTGTAAATACTATGCGAGAAAAAATTGAATATTTTACATGTAAAACAGATAAATTTTATACACATTTTGTTTAATTCAACAATATTTTTCCAATAACTTCTTCAGCCAATGTTGTTTCATTCCGATCAGAAGCCACAACTGAGCATGACAAAGATTGAACTACTGAAGTCATAGTAATGGAGCTATTACCTCATAAAATTGTAAAACTTTGTTACTGAAATTTATTACAATTCTTTAAATAATCAAAAAAAATACCGACAATATAATTTAAAAATTATAAAATGTTACAACCTAGTGAGGAGGATGATCGCGTGGGTGAGAGCAGATGGGACGAAGGTGGTAATTTATACAGATAGGGAAAAGGAAAAGGAGGTCAGGAATCAGGCGGTAATCCTGAAGGATATTGGAGAAGTCAATCAGGAGAGGATAAAAAGGATTAAGAAGGGTTTGAGGGAGATGGATGCAAATTGGGTGGATAGACTTAGAGTTTCAAGGAACAGCGAGGTGGTTATAGAGGTAAAGAAAGGGGTTGAGATCAGGGGAATTCTGAGGGATGTGAAAAGGGTAACAGGAGCTAGGGCGGTGGAAGCGGGAAGAGGAACAAAACATTAAAATGGTGGAGATAGAACCGTGGATTGAAGATGAAGTGGTAAGAAAGAAAATAGAGGAATTGATTGGGGAAGGGACAAGGGTGATGACAGTGGTAAGGGAGATGAACAGGATGAAAATGGCGGTGGTGAGTGTGAAATGGTAGAAAGCGGAAGCCTTACTAGGAAAACGGGAGATTACGTTGGACTGGAATAGGGTAAATATCGTAGAGGGGAGAGAGGAGGGCAGATGCTTTGGATGTGGAGTGAAGGGGCTACCAAGTAGCGGGGTGTTATGCCAAAAGAATGGTGAATATAAGGGAATGCTGGCTATGTAAGAGCGTGGAGCACATGGCCAGAGACTGTCGGCAGGCCTTCCTTTGTAGGGTATGTGAGGAAAGAGGACACAAGCCATGGGAGACAAAATGTAGTAGGTGAAGGAAGGGAGTGGATGAAGACGGAGAGAGAAAACAGAGGAGACGAGTCTGGGCAAATAGGAGGAAGGAGAAAGCAGACCGCGGGAAGAAAAAATGTAGAGGATGGATGGAGGGTGTACAGACGAATCTAGTGGAGAACATGATTAGGAAAGAGAAAGAGGGACCGCCGCCCGCCTTGAAGTATGCTAGGGTAGTGATTCCGAGGCGGGAGTAACGGCGAGCTTGAGATGGATTGACGGACCCCCTTGATTGTTACAGGAGGTAAGTAGTATAAATCCAAAAGTGGGCTAAGCGAAAAGTCACAAAAAACCAAGATATTGATGTGGCTTAAAAGTCAAACTCACCCCAAATGACTATTATTTTTCAAACTCGGTAAATAAGCAATTGAATATATTTAAAAAAAACAATATAAAAACCTTACCTGGCCTATGTTGTCTTCATTCATTATGAGTAAATAATAAACGGCAATGGTTATTTCAAAATCTTGTGGTAATTTTGAGAATTTGAAAGTCTTGTGTATACTATTGATTTTATCTATGTCGTCGATAATACCACTGTCAAAAACTGTCTTTCCACTTTTTAGAACTACTACAAAAATGTCTTTGTAATCTTGTGATTTCTTGGGAATACTTTCTTTGTTTATTGAAAAAGTAAGGTTTGATAATATTATTTCTCCTATACATCTCGAATCGAATGCCTGTGCGTATGAATCAATTTCGATAAGATTTATTTCATTTACTAAAGCTTCTTTAGTTATTGCTGGAAATAAATGAGAAATTTATTATAAATATACTATTTCGGTATAGTTCTTTTCACGATCTAAGAAACTGACCTGACCTGAGATGGGATAATGGC
This sequence comes from Galerucella calmariensis, assembly GCA_910591675.1. Lineage (NCBI taxonomy): Eukaryota > Metazoa > Arthropoda > Insecta > Coleoptera > Chrysomelidae > Galerucella > Galerucella calmariensis. The sequence continues at coordinate 25,116 of CAJUYG010001084.1, forward strand.
ATGTAATAAGGCAATAAAAGAATTAGCCGTGACAGGGTCGTATTTATTTCGTTGGCGAATAATAAATTATTACCTGAAAACTCTATAAGACTTTTTATCAGGTATAGTGTGGCTCTGCGCAGTAAATCCGAAAAGTTTTATGGTTTTATTGCATCTCAAGCCTAATGCTCGTTGCAGACACTACGGATTTGGACGTACGATATAAATTCGTACGTCCACATTCCAATAGTGGCACGAAGAAATGGATTGCCTATTGCACACGCTTCGTTCACGGTACGGTAGTCGTGATGCAGCCTTGCTTTGCCACTGGAAACAGACGGTTTCGAATAGGAGCGGGTAAACATACAATGCGGTTCCTCCCACCACCTCAAATTTAGTAGCCGAAGTGCGCATGCGTCCAAGTAGCCTTTAACCTTCTATTCGATGGGATTGAATGTGAGCTGATTATAGCGCAGTTGGTATTGAGGGTATTGAGCTTACAATTCAGGGGTCGTAGGTTCGAAACCCGGTTAGGTGCTTGGTTTTTTTGTTTTTTTTTTTTATTTTCTATTTCTTATTTTTTTAATATTTTTATACATAGTTACACTTTGATCAACCGGGTTTGGGCCTGGGTTTTCTTGTTTTTTTTTTAGTTTTATATTTCTGATATTTACATATTTATTTCAATATTGTTATGTTACTAATAAATTTGGCAAAGTCTTGACTCATGCGCAGTTGATGGAGCCCCATTGTATGTTTACCCGCTCCTTTTCGAATCGTCCAAACTCAACATAGGCCTACGTGACTGAATGCTCGTTTGCACACCTTACGTTGATAAGTCGTAGGGCAGATTCCAAATTGGTTGTACCTACAGAGCCGACGGATCGTGATAATTGAAAATTGTTTTGATAATTGGGAAAAGTAGAATACGATAGATGGCGCTCTGAAATGTCAATGTCATCTTAGCAACGAGTAAAACAAATCAGCTGCCGTATAAGCTCTTTGATATTTGAGTGGTTTTATTTTGCTGTTTTAGTTATTTTCAGTGTGTGTTTTGTGAAACTTTTGCTTTTTCTTTGATTGTGCTTTAGTATTTTGTGTTGTTAAACTAAATTTTGACTCCTAATATTTTTATTTTTGGAGTAATAGGTATATGGTTGATATTTGTGAAAAGTACAACAAGCGTTCAATTAACTGTTTAGTTTTAGGTCTGATTTCGTGTTTTTATTTTATTTTGATATAATTATATCTACAAATGTTGCAGGGAAGGTAGGTTTGTATTGAGTAATATTTTAAATCTTTAATACCGACTTATTTTCTATTTGATCTGCAATGAAAACAAAAAATAGAATAACGTAACATCTTCCATAATATCTCTGATTATATAAGAATATTACCTCAGAATTGATGACAGTTAAGTTGAATAGAAAAATACAGTTTTAATTTCATCACTGACACAAAATTAAACAAATAAAGTACAAATTTACGGTAATTACGTTGACTTGCATATAATACAAAAACAATGCAAAACGAATTATTTTAATCGTTGCGACAGTTACAATATTTTCCGCCAGAAGTCTCATTGAATTGCCTTAGTGGAAGTAAGACCCATTTTATGGGATAAAACTGTGGACATTTATAAAGACAGAAATGCCACTTCACTTCACGACGATTGAAGGAAAACTAACCGGACGTTCGATAAGAAGCCGTAAAGTGTTCAAGTAAACATGTCACGGACAAAAGTCGTTCGAATATTTTCCGTACGTCCAAATCCGTAGTGTCTACAATGAGCCTAAGTCAAGTCAGTTTGTTAGATCGTGAAATGGAACTATACAACCATATGGGAAACACAGGCTTGTATGATATATCGTTTGAAAGATCTCTTCATTCTCTAATCAAAAATGGTATCGTTTTTCGCAACAATTAAGATATATGATTCACAAATTTTTATAAGCAAGTGCAATCACATAATTTTCAAATGTATATTACAATTTTTAACTAGTATTTTTAATAAAAATTTTTAATAAAATTAATATACTTACTCGCAATAAGAAGAATTCTTTCCGCTTCAATTCGTTCATTTCCTACAATGAAATCCTTTGAACTCTTACAATAACTAAGTGCTTTGGATGTTTGGAAGATAATAGAAAGCTGTCTTGATAATTCCACTTTATATTGATCCATGGTGGAATTCGGTTTTCCGGATGCCGAGGATTTCTTGTTTTCATTAAAATCCATGTCATTGTTTTCGGTAACATCAGTGCAAATTGCCGGTTTGGATTTATTTCGTTGTAACATTTGTTTCAAAGAAGATCCGTGAGAAGTAGTTGAAAGTAGAGAAGAAATCGCTGAAGTGCCAACACTTTCTTCATATGCTTCAATGTTTAAATTGCACTAAAAAATACCGGGATAGAATCAGCCCAAAAAGCTTATCAACTCTTTAAAAAGCTTAGCAATTATTGTTTAAATTACGTTGTTTACGATCGAAAAAAAAAGTGTTGGAAATAATTTCGGAAATCTGGACAATATTTATTTTAAGTTGACCATACCCCGGATATAGAGATATAAATAAATATGAATCAGAATTACGCATATTATTTTTAATTCATTAATAATCCATATTGTTTTTTAATTTGTGGCAATATTGGTGAGGTTTGGGGTCAATGTTCTTATATTTGTCGATAAAAAGCGATGAAGTTTTGACAATTACGGAATATCTGATGCTAACGGCTTTTATAATTCTCTGGTATGTTCTTAGGTAGGTATATATAGAACATGCAAGTGAAGTAATTTTTGACAAAAATTCCAGTATAAAACGGATGATTCTCTATATAAAACTGAATAAATAGTACGTATTGTTTTTAAATGTTTTTCAACACGGGAAGCTTTTCTGTAATTTGTTATAAACATTAATAAGAACAAAATCAAGGGTTCAGCGACTTGATCGGATAATTAGGAACCGAAAAAATTAGAAAAAGCAGGAAAATGAGTTATTTTTTTGAAAATTCATATTAATTCTAAATTCAAGAGCTCAAACTTTGTACAAAAGAAGTTCTTCATACGCGATTTATATGTGCGAAGAGCCTACGTGTGCGACGGTTACTTTTATCGCAATTTTAAGACGTTTTGGAAAAGTATAGATGTAGAGCAACAGAACAAAGTTGGCCAAAAACACCCAAAAAGCAGAGGGAGACACCATTACAGTAGTCTGTAGTCTATAAATAACGCTTCTAATGACCCCTACTTCCGTTTTATAAGATACAAAAGCAATATTAGATGTCAAGATTATAGTATTATACTAATATAACGCCTTACAAATTGGAAAATTACTTTTCAATAAATAGATCGTTCACTAAGAAGCAACATCTACTTCTCTGGATATATGCCCCGACATACAATGAATTACTCTTCCAAGTTAAACGGGGTTGGGATATTTTCACGATATAACCAACCATTCTGGCTTGAAGCTAGAAAGGACAATATCCCTTGTAGACCAGTTTCGGCGTATTTCCTCCACCTCAGTACAATGAAGATACAGGGTGTTTCATTGGAAAAGGGCCTAACTTCAACTGTAGATGAGGATCACTTTGGTGCTTCCAAAAAGCTATATTTAATGTGTCTTCTACACTTCATAACCGAGATACAGGGTGTTTTATAAATTTATTCTATTTCTTTCGAATCTCATAACTTCCGAGTTACCCTGTATATTATTTTGAAATTTGGTACACGTAATAAACATTACCTAGAAACTCTATCAAAAGCATCTCCATAAAGATAATACAGGTCCAGCTTAACAAAAAATTGCAAAACTCGTTTTTCCTAAAAACAACACTTGCTCTTCATAATTGGAAAAAGTATAAAAAACAGAATCTACTTATTTCCTTTTTATTCTTCCGCAGACAATTTTACTACCAAAAATTTACCGTCAGAATAATAATTTATGCACGTTTTGGGGGTTAACAATGGTATCGGAGAGGTTTTTTAGCTTAAAATGTGTTCAATGCCTCGATAGAATCATCCTAGAAATTCAAATAAGTGTGTATGTTTACGAGTACAGACCACTAAAAAGTGTGATTACAGGGCCGTACTTGGGATATACTCATTCAATAATTAAGTTTCGAATATTTCGAAAACTCTGTATAAGGATATGTATTTGGAAACTAGAAACTATGCATTTCTACATTTAGACTAACAAGAGTAAAATACGAAAAAAAAATTTATACTTCAAAAAATGGAGAGATTTTTATTAATACCTGAAAAAACAAGAAATTCTAAGAGCATTGTCCGAACGAAGTCTAAAAAGGTGATATCAGACGGTTCACTCGAGTGAATGCTTCATTATTCTTTCATTCCATGTTCACATGACTTAGTGTGAATGACAAAGAAAAGAACATTCATTTGTTCTTTTTCAAAATATGTCGTCGGGAGAACACCAATAACACCATTTTGTCGCTAATTTACCGACGCAACGTGACGTGCGGCTGCTACAGAGCTCGAGACAAAATAGCCGAATCCGAGTGAACATTCTCTTTCTGTGCAGACGGTTCATTTTTCATTCATTCTGACTGGGAGTGAATGATACCGAATGCTAAAAAAGGTGCTATCAGACGGTTCACTTTTCGTTCATTTTTGTCTTTCACTCGAAATGATACATCTGAACTCAAATGCAACAAGAGTGCTGAATGAATTCATTAATGAACCGATTCAACGATGTTGGATTTTAGCATCCGTCAGAATGAACGAAAAATGAACCGTCTGCACACAAAAAGAACGTTCACTCGGATTAAATTGATTCCGAGACGCACTACATCACCCGACGACATATTTTGAAGAAGAACAGATGAATGTTCTTTTTTTTTGTCATTCACACTAAGTCGTGTGAACATGGAATGAAAGAATAATGAAGCATTCATAATAAATATTCACTCGAGTGAACCGTCTGATATCTCCTTAAAATCCAACATCGTTGGATCGGTTCATTAATGAATTCACTCAGCTCTCTTGTTACATTTTGAGTTCAGATGTATCATTTCGAGTGAAAGATGCCGAGTGAAAGACAAAAATGAACGAAAAGTGAACCGTCTGATATCACCTCAACCTACAAAAATTGTTCAAAATGACCTCTATTCTGCTCTATGCACTTTCTAAAATATCTAAAATCAAAAGTATATGCTACCGAGATCAATAGCAGAGAAGAACTTTTTCGAAGAATAGAGAATGCCTGCGGAGAAATCAGAAATAATCCAGATGTGATCAAAAGGTCCGTTGGCAATATTACAAAAAGGGCAAGAAAGTGCATAGAGCAGAATGGAGGTCATTTTGAGCAATTTTTGTAGGTTAGACTTGCTTTGTTTGGACAATGTTGTTGGAATTTCTTGTTTTCTTTTCATGTCAATTAATAAAAATCTTTCCATTTTTTGAAGTATCAATTTATTTCTTGTCTTTTACTCTTTTTATTCTAAATGTAGAAGTGCATAGTTTCCAAATACATATCCTTATACAGGGTGTTCGAAATATTCGAAACTTATTGAATGGGTATGTCCCAAGTACAGCCCTGTAATCACATTTTTAGTGGCCTGTACTCGTAAACATACACACTTAATTGAATTTCTAGGATGCTTAATTAGATGCATTAAATAGATTTAATTTCAAGCTAAAAAATAAAAAAAAACCTCTCCGATACCATTGTTAAACCCCAAAACGTGCATACATTATAATTTTAACGGTAAATTTTTGGTAGTAAAATGTCTGCGGAAAAATAAAAAGGAAATAAGTAGATTCTGTTTTTTATACTTTTTCCAATTATGAAGAGCAATTTCAAAAAAATCTATATACAGCAAGGTGTTATTTTTAGGAAAGACGAGTTGAAATTTTTTGTTAAGCCGGACCTGCATTATCTCCATGGAGATGCTTTTGATGGAGTTTCTAGGTAATGTTTATTACGTGTACCAAATTTCAAAATAATATACAGGGTAACTCGGAAGCTATGAGGTTCGGAAGAAATAGGATACACTTATAAAACACTCTGTATCTCGGGTATAAAGTGCAAAAGACACATTAAATATAGGTTTTTGGAAGCACCAAAGTGATCCCCATCTACAATTAAAGTTAGGCCCTTTCCCAATGAAACACCCTGTATTATCCCAGTGGAAGCTATAAAATCCTGGACTGTAGATAACGCCATTGATACATTTATCACAGTGAAGGGAATGTCAAAAATGCGATACTAGCGACATCCCCACAACTAACTACAAACCAAATTTATCTTAACAAAAAATCATCTTGGTTATTTTGTGGTTATTTACCCAATAACAGTATTCAGTAACAATAAAGCGTTAGCGTAAATACTTACCTCGCAAGAATTTAGATGATTTGAACTGGTTGCTTCCCCAAATACATTAACCAAAAATCGTCTTGGATCGTATTCGGAACAAGTTGAGATAACGTCTATCTCGGAAGAAATCGAATCATTGTAGGTAGCTTTGGTAGTTTCGGTATTTGAATTATTATCAGATTCCAAAAAATCAAACTTGTCATTATTTTCGTATGAATAATCGTCTAATCCTTTTATAGAACTCCAATCTCCATGATTTGTATTGTCGCTTGTTTCATCTTCATCTTCTACATTACTTACTCTCGATATCCTGCGCGTATACATTCTATCCACGTAGTAATTTAAAATGTTTTCATATTTATTTAGTATAATACTTTGAATTATTGCTGAATCAGTGGACTCTACACTGTTCCTCTTTAATAAAGCTATTTTCCCCATTATTGGATGTTTATGTTTATTTACATCATGAGATGAGCATTCACTTGAGATAACTTCTTTACCAAAATTATTTCGAATAAATCTACCCTCACCGTCTGTGTTTAAAGTTAGTGAGGAAAGTCTATTATTGCTTTTTTGTAAGCGATCTACTGTAGCAGCCTTATTGTTCAATAAACTTTCGTTTGCTATGTGATTTTCATTAAAATTCAAAGTGTCCGAGTCGTTGCTAGATCTAGATTCTTGGAATGAAAAATCTAGGTTTTGTGGTGAGTTAGAAATGTTATTAATTTCCATAGTTTTCACCGTTTGCGAACCTGCAACAATAAATACTTGTGATTATTTATGTGGCCTGCAACGGACAAGTTATTGTTATTTTTGGATAGATGCTCCCATATAAAAGATCTCACAACTTTTTGTAGAAGAGCTGATGGGCTGCGAGACGTAGTAACAGCATAAAATCGAATATATATATATGGTTATGTTGGGCAATCTCTTTTATCAAACTAATTCAATTAATTTCTTTTAAGCCCTTCTTCTACTTCTATGGCGACCAAAATATTCCTTTTCCAAATTTTGCAATAATGGTAAAATTGCATTCATTTTGAATTTACCGCCAAATATCTTGAAAGTGCAGGAATATTCTTTTCCGGCTGCTAACAAAGACCACAACCCTGTCAAAGCTGTTAGGGTTTACTCGACAGGTTCTCAAGGTGGCGTCACTCCATACAAAAAATTCGCCGCATGAAGCGACACAGTAGTTCCTGCTTCTCCGCACACTACAGAACTCTACCGACCTACAGTACTATTACTTCTTTTATTCAAGTCGTCAACAGTCGAATAAAGTCCCACTCTATACCATCTATACCAGGTGTCCCAAATTATCGTATACAGGCAATATCTCGCTAATTTTGACAAGATAATTCATAAATAAAAAAATTGCATTGAATGGCATTAAAGTACCTTCCCAATTACTATGTTTTACATTTGACAACCCCTCACTTTTTATTTTCAAATGGCACCCCCTGTATATTGTCAATGAAAATTGCGTGTCATTTGGAATACAACGATAGCACATACTTGGTATTGTTTTCAATTCATAATAACAAAAGCATCATCAGAATTTCATAAAGTATCTATCAAATTCAACTAAAACACCTCTGATGCAATTCAAAAAACGAACAAAAATTACAGCAAGTGTTCAAAATTATTTTCTGCAGAATCCATGCTAGCTGCAAGACGTGTTAAAAGTGTTGTGCAGGCCCCGTCTGAATAGGGTACAAGCATAAATTTTGCTATTGGTGAGAATTGACGCTTTATCAGGTCTCCTAACACCTTGCATGCCTATTTTTTCAAAAAAAATATAAACTTTACTTTCAAAACGACTTTAAAAATCATAAACTTTGAAAGTCCGCCAAAACGCGCTTTACGTCATAAAGATGGCTGCCCCATGGAGTGACGTCATTTGTTTACGTTCTCATTCGTAAATCACGCTCTGAGTTCTTGTGACCTAATTTGTTTCTGAAAGCTTTAAAAATGGATTAAGTATTGCATTGTTCCAGTGTGTAAATCAACGTCTATTGAAACTCCAGACAAAATATTTGTTACTTTACCTGGTGGCGCAAGCAAAAATACATTTAAGAGAATGGCAATATGCAAGCAATGTGTCGAAACAAAGACGATATTTCGACAAATACTACTACTTTCGTTTGTGAAAGACCATTTTAATGTAAGTACCTACTTCTATGGTTATATTATCTATGCTTCTATGCTGGTAATTTTTATTCTGAAATAGTTTGAGGTTATGTACCTATATATCTAGGAATCAACCATAAAAACATCATTTTCTCACGACCACACATCGAAATATGGTTGGTATATCATATAAATAATACATAGTTTAAATCTACTTACATTTCCTCTGCTTTAAAGCAGCTGTTTGACTTCATAAATTCAAGCAGCATAAATGAGTCTGCTTTGGGCACAAGTTATGTTTGTGCTTTTACAAAACCTTCGCTAGCCATATCTTTACTCACAAAATACGAAAGAATCGTCACTGTACACTGAACTAGTAAATAAAATATATTCTTCTAAAAGTTTTAAAATATCCTCGGAAATATCGAATATTTATGTCCACTTTCCACTTGACGTTGACTTTTAGAAATAAAAAAAGCACTCACAAACACGTAATGTATACAAACATATAAATGATATTTTTACGTCGATGAAGCAATTAATAGTTGATTAAAATACAATATAAACACACAACTACACACAACCTAATGCAATACCGGCCATATTGACATAAGTAAACACAAGAGATATGACATCACACGTATCATCGGTAGCGTTCGGAAATCCTCGGGTTGTGGTCGGAAAGTGCATTGAAATTTGAATTTTATTTTAAAATTTGGGAGTAATTTCCAATGGAAACTGGTTTATTTCCTATAATTAGTAATTTTTGATATCATATTTACTATTATAAAATAATATCCAAGCAAAATATGAAATATGCGTGTAAACGCTGGTGTAACTGGTGTAGCTGGTGTAACGCTACGAGATTCTTCACGAAATCCTAAATCATAAAATACTTCAACCTAGAATAATTGTAACTCTCACCCTTGCATATATATATAAACAAGGCTCTTACGTTGTCAGCAGTGACTACTGTTTTAAAAGCCATCTAAAGTTTGGCCGCAGGAGTAATAATTTCAGCGAGAATTTTAAATGTCAAATTGAGGGAGAACTTTATCTTTTTTTTAAAATAAATTGACTACCAAAATAACACAAAATGCAGCTGTTTATTAAAAAATATAAACCGTGACTGATAGTATTTCGCTAAATCTTGCGTCAACAAAAGTTTGCCAAATAATTCAAATAATTCTCTCATGTTCAGCTCTGATGCAAGATTACAATTCTAGGTTGAAGTATTTTATGATTTAGATTTTTAGATGAAGAAGGCATTCGTGAAGCATGTCGTAGCGTTACACCAGCTATGATTCAGACGGCCTGCACAAGAAAGCTTTTAACACGTTTTGCAGCTTGCATATGGATTCTGCAGGAAATAATTTTGAACACCCCCAGCTCCAATTTTTTTATGAGGTACCTACCTATATACCCAAAAAAAATATTTGTAGAAAAAAAATTCAAAATAATTTCACCTCTAACACCTTGTATCTCTGTGAACAACATTTTATCGAAGAAAGTTGGTTCAAACAGTAATATTTTTAAAGGATACTTCTACAGGTACGATTACTTTAAGGACCACCCTGTATAAGAATAAATATTTAATTTGTTAAATTGACCAGTATCAAATAAAATACCAACACTTAAAAACAATCCAAAAAGTTTTCTTAAAGGTCGTAAAATAAGGTAAATCAAAAAAGGAATTTAATTTGTTACAATTTTGTTTTATGTTTTAAATGACCATTTGTAAAAAAATTAAGATTCAGGAAAACATCATACTTAGTTAAAAGTATTGTAAACTTGAAATAAAATGATATTATATCTGGCAATTTTAATTTTATATTTGAAAGAGGTACCTATACCTAATTGTACTTACTTCTTTTATGCTTATTTCCTTTACAAAGTACTGTGTTTAAAATCACTTTCCACTGATTACCGTCCATGTATTTTTATTTATAATAAACAAAACAACTTTTTACATATAAATACTTCTAGTGCTACGAATAGCACAATCGTTTTACTGTATCCGTTTTGTAAAATGAAAACGAATTGAAATGAAGCTGCAAATTCCAAATTTGAATAGATTAATGTGCTCAACCAATTTAGTAATATAGTACAATAACTGAATTATCGTAAATGAAACACTTCGACGTCTGTAATAGATAAGTACTTTATAAAAGAAGAATGCACCAACTGGATTTCGGCAGTGGTCGACCTTCAACCCTATTATTGCCTGGTCAAATGTATAGCACCCTCTCATGTACAAATTTATTATTCGAACGTGGGGTAGATAATGCATCAGATTAGTCGAGAAAATAAATAATATTTTTACTTGTTTTGCCAGAATAGAGAATAAAAACCTACAGAAAAACTTAATTTTTAATAGATTTTATTTTTAAGAAAATCCTATACAGGGTGGTCTTTAAGTAATTGTACATAGAAGTACAGCACAATCTTCACTTCAAAATATTGCGATTTAAATCAACTAGCCTTAATAAAATGTTGATATTAAGAGAGATACAGGGTGTTAAACATGAAACTTTAATTTTCGTTTTTTACAATAACTTTAACGTTTTTTGACGTATATGCACAAAAATTTGGCGTTGGGATTTTTTTGATATGAGAAATCATAATTTTGTATCTATTTCGATGTATTTTGTAGAGGGCGCCACATAGACCACGTATGCGGCATAAATGTGCGCAAAACTTTTTTGACTTTTACATTAGCACTACTTTTGTAAAAAATTATTAAAGCCACATCATAACAACAAATAGAACATTTTAGTGATTAACATGATTATTATTCAATGATATTTATTATTTTCAAATACTAAAAGTTACATACATATTTTTCATGTTAACTGCTACAATACCCTAATACCTACTGTTCATCTTAATACTAAAAAAAATAATTATCGTACGCACTACATTTTTCGAACGTAATTTCATTGAATAATACTCATGCAGTTAATCACTAAAATGTGATTATCACAAAAACCGTTAAGATTTGGGGATACTAACAAGTATACCTTTTATTTGTTGTAATGATGTGGCTTCAATTATTTTTTACAAAAGTAGCGCTATAATATGTGAAAGGTAAAAAAGTATTGCGTACATTCATGCCGCATACGTGGCCTATGTGGCGCCCTCTACAAAATACATCGAAATAGGTACAAAATTATTATTTCTCATATAAAAAAACCCCCAATCTCAAATTTTTGTGCAGATACGTCAAAAAGGGTTAAAGCTATTTTAAAAAACGAAAATTAAAATTTCATGTTTCTGTATAGTTTGTTTAAATCGCAATATTTTGAAGTGAAGATTGTACTGTACTATGTACAATTACTTACGGACCACCCTGTATAAGCGTCCTCAGGGTCACTGCTTAAAAAAGTCATAAACGAATTTTTTAAACAAACCGGTCATCCAACTAAATGATGAGGACATCGGCTGTATTTGGTGATATTTTTAGATTACAACAATGAGCTCTGATGTTCAAATTTCGTTTACGCCTCGACAAAACAACATCCCCACCTGAGAACAGCTCTAGCGAGGGACGTTCGTTGCACGGGTTATCTGAGCGTTGCACAACTTGCACGGGTTGCACAATTTGCACTCGACCATAGTCAGTACTGTAGGTACGTTTGGCTTTTATGTGCTGTTGACTTTAAATGCTTTGAACTATTGTAGTCTGTTTGTTACAGATCTGGCTTCGCCAGTAGTTTTGGAATATTTACAAAAAAGGGAACTTGACCTTTTAAGAAAAATTATAATTCTGACTATTTATTTTTGTTGAATTTAAGCCCGAATTAAATATACCGAGCATATTTAAAAATTGTTACCATAAAGTACTTATGCACTTACCATTAAAAATTAGTCCATACTTAATTCTAACTGTTACACAAGACTGTTGGTATCTTCAGAAAACTCTTCGAATCATTAGTAAATAAATAAACAGTTTGTTTGGTATTCAATTACTAATTTAATGAGTAGCCAAATACCTAAAACAAACACAATTTTGTAGTTGACCTGATAGTATAGAAAAAATACATACTATTAGCAAAGCTGAATCACAAATCACACTGCAAATGAGATTATTATTTCTATTTTCCCTGTTTCCTATGAATTTGTAATTGGATATCTTTTTAAAATATCAGAAGTCATGTGTTTAGTATATAATTGAAATTGTTGATAGAGATATACACATGGAGTTGAATTTAAATATTAGTAGAATATATTTTTTATTTTATTTTACAGACAAACCCTATTCCATATTATAAAAAAGTGAGTACCTATCTATAGAAAATTCGACAGTAAGAACGTTCAATACAATATTACAGATTATATTTATAATCTGTGACAATATAAAGAAATACAACCATAAAAATACAAATACGATGATGAAATAACTATTTAAGTACCTAACAAGTGCGGAAAATGAATTTTTCCGCAAGTGTTAGGTACAATAGTTTTTCTACGAGCGTGAGGAACTGATCCAAAGTTGAGATTATCTGATTATAAGTGCTTATAGTTTATTTAGAAACATATTTTATTAGATTATTGATAAAGTAAACATAAAGTAAAATATTATTAACAATAATAGTTACATGTCAAAATCTATTACCTAATTATTTATATTATAATTTATTGTAAATAAATAAATTATTACTTAAATTTATAGCAGATGATAGTTGCTTGTTGAATGGCTGTAATTTTGGATCTGTTGCTCTTTGCTGTTCTGGGATAATATGTCAGCCGAGTGTAGTTCATTTTCGAATTTCTGTTCAAAGTTGTGCTGAGTACTTGTGCCTGGCTGTATGTCAGTGGAGGCGATAGAGCTGCTGTGGCTGATTGCGGTCTGAATATCTTGCTGGCAATACACTTTTTATTTTTATTTTCCCACACCGTCTGGAAAATTATTTCCACACGGTGCGGGGAAATTAATTTTTCACACTAAAATGTGTGTGGAAAATTCAATTTTCCGCCCGCTCTTAGAAAATAGTTATTTTCCTAACAAGTGCGGAAAGTGATACTTTCCCGCACGCGACTGCAGTTGACGGCAAGCGGTCAAGGATGGGAAAGACACTTTCCCCAGAGTTAGGAACATTATTTTTTCTACGACCGTATATACAAAAAAGTATACCAATCCATTTTTCAATTATTTTATTTAAGCATACATATACAAAACTTTAACTAAAAACTATTAATTGTTATAAATATCTATTAATATTAAAAACACAATTTGTTGCATTCTGTAAATTACTTAAAATTGACGATCCAGTGGAGTTATTTGGTGTTAACTGGTAAGTAGATGACGTCGATGAGGATGGCATCGGTTGTAGGTCGCATAATTTGACGATTACGGTGACAGCAACGGCTTTAAGTCATTTGTAGATGAAATAATTTTATTTGATATATTTCGTAAATATTTATTTACGTGTTGTAACAATAGTTCTAACTTACGAAGGAAAAAACTATCTAATAAGGTCAAAATTTGCACTAGTGCGGGAGAGTGACACTTTCAAAACTAAAATGCGAGCGGGAAAATGGGTGAGAACGCACGGTCGTAGAAAAAACAATTAGCAATACTTGAAAAAAAAAATGGTTTCGATAATGGTGGAACAAAGCGCCAAGGATGAGGTTGGCCAAAGAGTGCATCAGAGAACCCTCGTCAAAGTTGACGATTCACGAAGTAGGTACCTACTGAGCCAGAATAGGAGAACAATCAGGGTCCTAGTTTGGCTTCTAGGGAATTGTAGACAAACTGAATAATAACATCGGATTGGCAGACACAATGGATACGTGCGTGTGCCAGAGAGATGGTCTAGGACGGTGTCCATTAACCATAGAGGGAGTATGGAAGTTCTAGATATTAATCAGAAGGAATGAAGTGGCAAAGAAAAGTATAGAGGCGTAAAAGTGATACGCTTTGGAAAAATAAATAGCTTAGAGTAATTGTTAAAGGACATAGTGAGGAAACAAAAAAAAAATTTAGTCACTGTATGATTATTATACACATAGATTCAAAAGTTTTGCATCACCTTCTTCGGATGCGAAGGAATTTTTTTGCGCTAACAATTTTTTGTTGGCTTGTTTATCAATGTTTACCATTTCAATATGTTCCATATTTTTTGCAAGATACAGATGTTTACAGTTTTTTTTGTAAGATAACATTTTTAGTGCGATCATTTTAACATTCAAGGCTTTAGTTGAAGAAGGTCATTCTCAAAGGTTCGTGGCAAACAGAGTTGGCGTTTGGCAAAGTGATGTGTCCAGACCATCTCCAGACCAATTCTCTTCGTGATAGACCTAGAAGCGATAGAAGGCGTGTTACTAATCAGCGACAGAACCGCTATATCCACTTAACTATCCGAAGAAACCCGACCATGGCAATACCAGCACTCCAAAGAGATATGAGACATGCGTTGGGAGTTCAAGTATCGATCTCGACATTACGAAGACGAATACTTGCGACAGGTTTGAGGTGTCGCCGACCAATAAGAGTGCCCAGACTACAACCTGAGCACAGAGTTCGCCGACTACAGTGGGCTCAAGAACACGCGGCCTTGCCTGAAGAATTTTGGAATTCGGTGTTTTTTTCCGACGATACAAGGATTTGTTTGGTACAAGATAACCATCGAATACGTGTGTGATGGGATCCAACGAGAGTTGCTCAGCTTGCCCATGCTCGCCCCGTGCCGCTCTTCAAAGGAGGAAGTGCTATGTTTTGGGCTGGTATCATGTTAAATGATCGCACAGAATTAATTCATGTGGAGGGAACGATGACTGGTGATAGGTATCTCAGAGAGATTCTACATCCTCACGTGAGACTATGGCGCGCAGCTGTTGGCATCCCTTCGTTTTTATGGACGATAACGCCTGACCTCATCGGACCAGAGCTGTAAATGAGTATCTTGAAACTGAAGGGATCAATCGTTTGAGCTGGCCTGCCCTATCTCCTGACATGAATCCCATAGAACATGCTTGGGACATGCTTGCCAGAGCAGTGGCAGCACGCAGAAATCCACCCAGGAGTGTACAAGAACTTGTTCATGCGGCCCAAGAAGAATGGCGGAATATTCCTCAACAGAATATCAATAATTTGGTAAACAGCATGGGCAGGCGATTTCAAGCTTGCATAAATTCTCATGCAGGTTCTCACTTAACCTTTTCTTTAAAAATAATCAATTGGTATTTAATTTATTTAATTTCTAAGAATACTTTTTATGTTTAAAGCAAGTTTATTATTGGATAATAAAAATTTTTGACAAATATACACGTTTTTTTTTATTGAAACTAATTATTTGATTAATCTCCGATCCATTTACAATGAACACATTTTTTTTCGGAGATTTAGGGTGATGCAAAACTTTTGAATCTATGTGTATTTTAATAATACGACATAGCAACATCTACGGAATCAGGCAACATAAATAAATAAATTTTGACATTTTTTATGGTGGCATCAGATAATACGTCTCTTCTATTTACAGTTTGTAAACATAAACGCATGATTTCCAAATGTCAAAATTGAAAAGTCTAAAACATCATAGAAATTTAAAATATGACCGATCCCAATTTGGTTACAACTTGCAATTTTCATGGGCAAGAGTTTCTGTTTAAAATGAATATATTTTGTAACAATTTAGAAATATTGGTAACGGACAAAAGTTCTGGAGAAGAATGGCAATGTAGTTATGATGCAACTTGTGAGTTTACAAGAATTAATATTTTATTCAAAATTATAAGGAATCAAATTAGGGTCACATTTCAAATTTATTATTTATCACTATACAAAAAGAGGAAGTATAAAATGCATATATAGAGTCGTAAGTTTAGTTTTTTATTAAAAATACATTCAGAAAAGAAAGCGACAACAAAAAATACAAGAAAATTTCACTTTAGTGGTCTCTATTCTCAAACAGATTATACATTTTTGTATAATTATTGATGCGATGTCACTATTTGAGAATAGAGCTTATTTATCAGATGACTGATTATTAATTTAAGATAAGATTCGACAAGTTCAAAAATGAGTTGGTGATCCGTGGTCTGGACTTAACGCATGGTGTTACCAATTCATGAACTTAATTATTTCTTAGCTGAAAGCTAACCATCTTTTTTGGTGTTAATTTAAATTTTAATTGCTTAGTTTCATGCTTGTTCGTATGTTTAGTTTCAATTCTGGCTAGCAATAATCCACCTTAAGAAATATCAATGAAATCGATCCAAACAACAAAGGGTGGAAAAAGAGAGAAAATACAAATTTCACTTTCTTTTCTTTTGGTGAATGTTGTTTAATATTTAACCACACAGTACCTACTATGTTTATAGGTATGAAAATGTTTCTATTTATATTGATATATTTGTTGTAGATATAGAAAATTTGACGCACAAAACAGGAAATTTTAAGCAGTTTGAAATTTTTTTAGCTATGATAAAATCAGGTCTTCTAAGGGTAAGTTTGAAATAGTTCTAAATTTCAATCACTACTATCTCCTGTATTATTCTTTCTGCTGTTTGCACCGATTGCAGTTATCTTTTGGCTTTAGTGTAACTCGCATGATTTACTTTAACCTTTGATTTAAAGTGAAGTGTTTTGCGCCATTTGTGGCTAAGGTACTAGTTAGTAAATTATGTGTTAGGTGTGAGCTGGTATCTTGACATTTAGGAATAATTTGAAAGATAGTAATTTTGTTGGTAATAGTGGTGTCAAATATGATAACTAAAATTACCCAAACAAAAGGTTGGAATTTTCAATATGAGCGAAAAGAGGAAAATATCAACAAATTTCTCTGAAAATGAGAATATAATGTGCTTGAATTTAATAAGAAAGTACAAGCACATAATAGAATACAAGGAAACAGGTGCGTTAAGCTGGAAGGATAGGGAACAGGCCTGGACAAAGATTGAGAGGGAGTTTAATGCTCAATCAAATAGCTACAGATCTGTAGATGCTTTAAAAAGATTTTACACCAATGGAAAAAAGAAATCTTTTTTTAAAAGTGATTTTGCCTTTGATATTTTTTACTTGGCGTCCCAAAGTTTAGTGTGTCCAAGAAATCCAGGTCATCTTCATCTTCTTCAAAATCCATTAAATCCATATTTTGTCGAATTAGGAATTTATCTCGCAAATTCGCCAAGCACTTCAGTTGATTGTCTTATTGACATAACATTAATTAATAATTATATATCTTAAACCCTACCTTATCTGTGGATTAGATTTAACTAATAATTTTACCGTTACCTAACTTAAGAATAAATGTCATGGTGCAAGGAACATTTTAATTTAATTGGTATTTAAAACTTAACCACAACTTTACTAAGACCGGTGCAAATGGATTTTTTACTCCTTAATTTACAGGGTGTTCCGTGACTATACTCTGGCCTTCTTTGACTGACAGCTAGACACCCTTATTATAAATGCTAATCTGTAAAAATGTCCCGAATAGTCCACTTTGTTTTATCGCTATTAACAATAGAACGATAAAGTTATTTATTTATTTATTTAGTTATTAAAACTTTCCATGACTGCTTAGCGGAATGTTTATCTTTTAGTGTAGACCTATGTTATTTGAACAGTATGCCCTTCGTTCAAATGATAAATTTCCCTTTCTTCAGATCGAGATACTTTCATCTAAAAATGATTTTAGACTAGTGAAAGTGTTACTTTAGATTTATTAACTTTTGAAGATCTGGAATTATTAAGATCGAGAAAGATAACTAAGACGGTAGGACCTAGTAACAACAATAGAAGATATCTTATAGTAACTTACGTAGTGGAGTTTGACAAGTAAGTTGTGAGAATGCTTTATCTATAACTAGTCTAGTAGTAGAAGAAATAATCTAATGTGAAAAATGCTAACGTAAAACCTTACAACTTTGCCCACGAAAATATTGTTTTTGGTTAATATATTTTTGTGAGATTTTTTTTTTGGTAATTGCGCTTATCCCAAAAGTTATGTTTTTGCATCAAGAATCGTTAGTTCCAGTGTTGTTTCGATATCCTCATAGGAAGTATCCGAAAAAAAAAATAAAAAGGGGGTGGGCAAAGTTGTCAGCAAATTTTTCAACTATGCCCACTCATTTAAAAATCATCGTTGAGCAATTTTAAAACATTTTATTACAACTTTGCCCTCATATTAGGTTTTCTGCATGTATGAAAGTTAAAAAAACGGCAGAATACTTATAATAAAAGGTGTTTTTATTAGAAAAAATAGGAAATATCACACAAACTTAAAACAAATTAACAGTTTTCGCTCATAAACCACTGAATAAACTTTTTTCATAGAAAAATGAAAAAAACTAATACAGTTTCATTGCTGAACAAAAAAAAACGTAGCATTCTCATTTAAATATTAAAAAAATCAACAATATTTTGGGAACTCATATTTTTACTCTTCACAGCATGTACAGCCTGTGAAAGTGTTTGCTCACTATAGTTTTTATAATGGCGCGCTCCCAACTTTCTCCTATCAGTACCTACCACGTGCCATACTGCAAAAATATAAATCAGTTTTCATTTCAAGCATTACTATAATTATCCTACAGTATTATTATTATTGTTTAAAAACAAAATAAGCCATTTGAAGTGAAAAAAAAACTTTTTCTGGATCGAAAAACTCCGAAAATTCATGTGACAACATTGCCCACTTCTTCTTATCGCCAATAAGGACTTTCTAATACACTAAGCAAAAATTACACAAAATCACGTTGGTAACAAAAAGTCACAGCAAACCTTAGCTTTTCATGTTAAAAATCGACCAAAACCAGCCTAAATTTCCCTACCTGCTTCCGAAGAGCAACACTGCCCGACAGTGGTTAGTGCATTACTGAGAGTTGAAATGACTTGTTAAGGAACGTTTGCGACCGTTAGAACGATTTTACAATGTTTCCGGAGTTATAAAAAAAACATGTTCACAACCTTACATATGGGCAAAGTTGTGACCTCTGGGCAAAGTTGTAAGGTTTTACGGTAACATACATCTGTATCTGTAGAGTAGGGAGGGTGAGTGTGTAGGCTCACA
>CAJUYG010001084.1:55694-65996 GCA_910591675.1 Galerucella calmariensis
AATTGTAGTTTTACGTATACCGAGACACCAAACGTTAGTTTATGAAAAAAAATCCATCGCAAAATGATCGACATACGTGCAGCGTGCGACTTAAGGGTTGGCACACACCCTTTAAAGTGTAACAAATTATATTATTACTAAATCATATTATCACGTATACCCTTTTGCAATTGGCTATTTTTTGGCCTAAAGTCCACAGATGTCGAAGGGCGTACAATAAACGTATGCCGTTTGAAAAATATATAATTTTCAATGTTAATTACACTTTGCAATTTCAATTGAATGTGAAAATGACATTACCAATACCCTTCCAATCGATACAGGTGCCAATATACGTAGACGCGATATAACCGTATGCCCTTCGACATCTGTGCCCTTTAGGTCAAAAATTGCCAATTGCAAAAGGGCACACGTGATAATATGATTTCGTTATAATATAATTTGTTACACTTTTAAGGGTGTCTGCCAGCCCTTAAGTTGCACGCTGTACGTATGCCGATCATTTTGCGATGGATTTTTTTTCATAAACTAACGTTTGGTGTCTCGGGCATACGTGAAACCCTTAGACAATGGTGAAACTAAAATTGCAAAATGCAATTTTTCATTGCAATAAACAATTAAATTATCTGTCGTTTCCCCCACGGGCAAATATTTATTTCGCTTGATTGTTAATGAAAATGAGCAAAATTACCGAATCTCAAGGAGGCATACGTTTAACTATCATCACGCTTTTTGCAGCGGGCTGAGGGTCTATAACTGCTTAATTAGCCATGAGCCCATGATTATTTTTTTATTTGGCTCTTTTGTCTTTAGATTTTCAGAATTCTAGTAAAAGTGATTTTATAATAATTTTTACTCTAATATTGTTTTCCTACCTACTTTGTAATTACATCATATACTTGTACCTACCCAAATTAATAAAATTTTACATATAATTTTGTATGGAATTTTTGGATTATTCTACACTTTACAATTGTAATGAGTAAGTACCTACTTAATTGCTTTGGATGTTTACGCTTTCAGATCAACAAAACACGTGATAAAATTTTAGTCGGTATATCTCTAAGCATACAGCTCGTTAGGTTTTTGACCTTGTTGAAAGGTTAAGATTAATTTTATCAACATTTGTTGTACAAATTTATATACTAAAGGTAAATAGTGGAATATAATTTGAAAGTTATCTAGATTCATAATTATAATGTAATTTTATTCCAGTTTTTTATGTAAGTACATTAAAAAGTTATTATTCTACCTTTCTATTTTTGTTTATTCAATTTAGAAGTGACTACTACACCATTCAACCGGTACATACAAAAATGTTCCACTTTAATAAAAAATATATATAGATGAAAATTCTAAATTATAATATATTTCACATATCGAAATAATTATTAAAATAATTAAAAAATTTTGATATATTATTATAATAATTGATGTGGAGTTATTTAGAAACAATTCAAAAATAATTGATGCATAATATTTTCTTTAGTATGGGAACTAATTTTGATTTGACTAGGTTTCTGTAGATTTTATCCCACTTAAGTAGACTATTGTCACAGTAATTCAATTTTATTAGTTCCAACAAATAACGCTACCAAATCTATTTGGTTAGGTACTATTACAGATTATGGAGCAACCTATTAAAAAATTCCGATTCGCTATCGATCGTGGAGGTACATTTACAGACGTGTTCGCAAAATGCCCAAATGGAAAAATCAAAGTATTGAAGTTGCTATCCGAAGATCCTCAACATTATACAGATGCTCCTACTGAAGGAATTAGACGAATATTACAAGAGGTAATGTATTAAGAAAACTTATACAACTTACTTATTTCATCAATCACATAAATCTTTCCACCAATTCAAAGTATAGGTATGTTGAGAAAAAAATGACAATTGACAATGTTTGAATTGCTGAGTTAAATGAATATGCTTTCAGGAAACCGGAAAAGCCTTAGATGAAGACGGACATGTTGATAATTCATTGATAGAGTGGATACGTATGGGAACCACAGTGGCCACTAATGCTCTTCTTGAAAGGAAGGGTGAAAAAATGGCTTTTATTATCAATAAAGGCTACAAAGATATTCTGTTGATTGGAAATCAAGCAAGACCGAAAATATTTGACCTAGTAAGTGAATAAAGTTACTTGCTTATTATTTTATATCAATTTGTATTAGGTACTCCTGATGATGCAAATGTAATTTTTGAAACAGGCTATGTTATTTCTGTTGTGGTGTTGGACATTAATTGATTTCATTGCGTATTTTCACTGTGTTCTAGAATATTCGACGACCGGGAATTCTCTACTCACAAGTTGTAGAAGTTGACTGTCGAGTTATACCAGTACTAGAAGGAAAGTGCAAATTAGGATCTCAAACTGCGGGTTGGAGAGTTGTGGAAGGAAAAACTGGAGAGCGTTTTTACATAACTAAAGAGCTTGATAAAAATGATGTGAAATCTAGCTTAATTAAATTGAAAGAAAATGGGATTGAAAGTATATCAGTAGCACTGTTACATAGTTACACTTTTTACGAGCATGAACTAGAAATTGGAAAAATAGCTCACGAGATAGGTAATATTTGTTGGGTGTGATATGTGGGAGTGCATGCGTATGCAAATGAGTGGAAGAGTCTTGTTGATTGAGTTATTTATTCAAAATATTTAACTTAAACTAAACACAACGTGTGGTCGGAAACATATCTGTTGAAAGCAACGAGGTAAAAGAAAAGGGGGGAAGTTAAGCGTGGTACCTAGTGATTTAACCAACTTTCGACGGAAGTCGCCATATTGAGAAGCCACATTAGTGACATTAGTCATCAATTCTTGTTATTTATGAGTATGAGTATAAATTTAAATTGATATTGAGTTGTACAATAGTGTTATAAAATTTTTGATTGTACCAAAATCTGGTATCAATTCTCTAACAACAAAAATTACCACCTTAAAAAGATGAAGATGAGAGTTTTTTGAATAATTTAATGTACGCCTTTGATTTGTTTACGGAAGTCGGCCATATTGAGAAGCCACTTTTGGTCGATGATTCTTTATACTGTTATGTTCTCTCCTTTCTCTTTTATCTCCATGGTAAGAGAAAAAAGCACAAAAGGACATTTGTACATCTATCATATAACAGTGTACCAACCTCAGAAGAGGTACTAACGGTTTGTATAGGTATGCAACTCAATATACATGTGTGACTTGACATTCAATATACTAACAATATTTTGTTCAGTATTTCATAGTATAGTAAGAAATTATTACTGTTGGTTGCCTACAATATTTTGGGAAAATAAAAATGAGATTTTCAATAACTGTTCCAAAAAGACTTTGAGGAGATTTTTAAATCAAATGGATTGAACTGTAAAATTGTTAATGGTAGATAATAAAGGTATATTTTTGTAAAATTAGGTCTTAAGGTAATTTGCTACTACTTGCAATGAAAATATTTTCATGGAAAGTTTTTTTAATTTTGTTTAAAGGTTTCAAACATGTTTCTCTGTCGCACCAAGTAATTCCAATGGTAAGAATTGTTCCTAGAGGTTTTACATCGTGTGCAGACGGTTACCTCACTCCACATGTTAAAAAATACGTAAAAAGTTTTTCGGAAGGCTTCAAAGACAAATTAGAAGGTACTAGAGTTCTATTCATGCAAAGTGATGGTGGATTAACGCCGATGGAAAATTTTAATGGAGCAAAAGCAATTCTATCTGGACCAGCTGGAGGCGTAAGTCTTTGAATTTACTTTTGTTTCAAACATCACCGGTGAATTTAAAATACGATATTTTTTAGGTTGTAGGATATGCTGTAACCACATGGCAGAAGGAATCTGATTTGCCAGTGATTGGTTTTGATATGGGCGGTACTTCTACCGATGTATCTAGATATGCAGGGGCCTATGAACATGTTTATGAAAGTACAACAGCGGGAGTAACAATACAGGCGCCGCAATTAGACATAAATACTGTCGCTGCTGGGGGCGGGTCGATGCTTTTCTTTAGGTAATTTTCAATAAGAGCTGTTAGCTCAAAATTTGATCAGTGATACTTAAAATTATTCCATACAGTATCAATTAATGAAAATTGAATTGCAAACACTCTTTTTTATCGGTAGCACTTGAAATTTCAGCTGGAAGATCATCGCTTCTAAATCCCTTAAGCGCTTTAACTCTCGATAACTCTAGTCATTATTTTTTTAAAGATCCGGGATGTTTGTAGTGGGTCCTGAATCAGCAGGAGCTCATCCAGGTCCGGTATGTTATAAAAAAGGAGGGCCGTTGACAGTAACTGACGCAAATTTAGCTTTGGGTAGACTCTTGCCAGAGTATTTTCCTAATATATTTGGTCCGGATGAGGATTCACCTTTAGATAAAAATCAGACGTTGGTAGAATTTTCCAAGCTGACCCAAGATATTAATGAATATTTAAAAACAGAGGACAGACACAAAGTTAGTAAACAATTCAAACTATCTATCAATTTCATTGTAAATTATTTTTCTAGTTACTAAATACTAACAATTCATACAGTTCAAAAAATGTTTTTATTTAAATGCGGATAAAATTTTTATTTAAGCAGCCAATGCTGACTGAAGAGATCGCCATGGGATTTGTTAAGGTTGCAAATGAAGCAATGTGTAGACCAATTCGAGCTCTCACCCAAGCCAAAGGTTATGACACCGCTCGACATGCTTTAGCCTGCTTCGGTGGAGCTGGAGGACAGCATGCTTGTGCTATTGCCAGATCCTTGGGGATGACGACTGTATTTGTCCATAAGTATGCAGGTCAGGGAAAAACTTTATGAAATATAGTAATGCTAGGTATTATATATTAAAACGAGTGAAATGTATATTTAAAATGTTTAACGATGAATTACTGAAACTTGAAATAGTCACTGTGATGAAGACTATCTCTTGTTAACGTGTATGAGATGAAAACGTGCTGTCGAATTGTTAGTGACTAGTGCCCGGTCGGCCGCCACCGAGTTTTCCTGAAGTCCAACGTACTAACAATAATCGACAACATTCTTAATTATTCAATCAAAGAAAACAATAACCCTTCTTATATTTTCTAAACTTCCTGTGGGTTCCTTATGTGATTTCTTCACATATATGTACAAGTTCTTTCCAAATCTGTGGTAGTTTATCTTGACTTTCAATATCTTTCGATGCACAGTGTAGGTTCGTTAAATTAAATATTTAAACTTTAAGCTAATAATTAAAATAAGGGGACACGGCTAAAACCCACCCCAAACCACTGTTGTTATCATATCACTGTTGTTATCATAGCCTACTTAACAATAACTAATAAAAAATCAGTATTCCTATTCGGGATTCAAATTGAGATCGTAGCACGGGAACAGCGATAGCTGAACTACTTCTTAGGGCATGTCCACTTGACGTCACAAACTATTTTGACAAGAGTCCGGTGGTAAAACAATAAACAAAGCGTTCAGAACACGTGGTACTTAATAGTGAGGTTATGCTGATTTATAATGATAGATCGTGTTTGAGTTTAGTTGGTTTTGCTTCAGTGTACTTTTAAAGTTATTTTAATTGTTGAGCTTGCATATTTAATAATATAGGTTAATAGTTGTTTGTTGTTTGATAATTTTCCATCGTGTCTATTGTTTATTGTTTTACCACCGAGGTATTGTCAACTGTCAACTGTCGTGAACATGCCCTATTGTTGTATAACCTCAATTATCTTTTACATGACATTTCAATTGTTTGATTGTAGTTTAGACGTTGCCTGGCTTTTTTCGTTTTTTTGTTATTATATTCGTTAGAAGTATTGTTAATTGTATTTGATCTACAAAGTTATATCAAGGTTATAAAATAATGTTGGTACAAAGAGATAGTTCCATTTTCTGCCAACAGATAGAGTATTGCTTATATTGAATTCCCAATATCATAGATTTATATCGGGATCGCCGAGTTGTACCACAAGATATCAGGTAGGTATAATCCTACCGTCGAGTTGTCCACCGAATTTCCTGCGGAGGATTAACGATTTAAAAATAAAGTCTAATGACTAATGACCTTAACAATTTTATATAAATTAGGTTCAAGATCAAAACATCCATATATAACAATTTCTACATACAAAAATAAAGATGAGGCCTTTCTCACTAATGTTTAAGATCAAAACATCCATATGTAAGTAAATAAAAACAAATATGCGCGCCTAAATACAATTTATTATTAGTGGTACTGGCTATTCCCTCAATAAATTCAGATTTTATATTTATCATTGAATTTATTCAGAATTTTGGTTTTTGGTGGAATAGTCTATATATATATTTCCTAAAAATATTGCTTTTGAAAAATTAATCAATTATTTCACTTTTGTGATTTGTGATGGAAGAAACGAATGATCCAAAAATCAAGATTTTACCGCGAAATTTGAAATTTTGAATTGTCTTTAAATAAGAATGAGAAAGGTTCCGGCAGGTCTTCTCTCATCGTCTGTCGACAAAGTAGCAAGTTTGGAACTGTGCAGTAATCCATTTAATAATTTTAACACCAGTTTGAATGAACAAAAGATGCCGTTTTATCATAAGAATCTGGATTACTACAAAGTTTCCTGGAACACAGTTCTTGGGATGCAATTTCTTAGAGTACCTAACAAGTTCCTGGGATACAATTTACTGTATCAAACAAATAGTTTATGGAATGCATAATACAGTTTCCTGAAATATAAGTTTCCTGGGATACAAGTCCCTTTGGAGTAACAAGTTACCTGAATACAGATTCCTGCATACAGTTCCATGGAGTAAACAGTCCATAAGAATACATCAGTAGTACCTACATCAATAGTTACAGTACAACTTTATCTTCACAAACAAAAGTTCTAGTGTGCTAAGTATTTTTTTTTTATTGTTATTAACCCATCTTTTTTGTAATATCAATATAGAAATTATATACTTTTTTTTTTTATTTGCACAAAAAAGTCGCATCAACCATAGTAGGTTATTAGCGACGGTACAGTAGGTAATTACACTGAATTAAATACATTGATTGATTTTAAAAAAATTATCAGTTTATGATAATAATTATACTGAAATAATGTTTTAAATGTGTTAGGTAGTCCATATACATTTTTTTTTATCTTGATAGTTTTATTTATTATATACAGAAACTTTAAGCTTTTTTTTTCAAACATAATAAAAGTTAGCTGACCTTCAGATTTGATTTTCTTTCTAATTTTGTTTCAGGAAAGAAAATTAGTGGCGCCCTAAAATAGCTTTTTCTGTTTTTCTAGTTATGCCAAAATTTGTTTTTCTTAAGATTTTTAACGACATTCAATCTCATTATTTGTTTCATTGGCGCTCAACGCCAATCAACATTTTGGTTTCAATACGGCTTATGTCTAATTTCGTAATGATCCACCTCGATGGTCAGTATAATCCCCAATAAAGGCGGAAATGGATTAACTCGGGTAATCGTGGTACAACTCGGTAGTCCCCATTTATATATGGTGATAGGCTCCAATCGAAACTATTTTTAATTTCTAAGGTATACTCTCCGCATATGGTATGGCTTTAGCAGATGTCGTTCACGAAACTCAGGAACCTAGTGCCAAAGTCTATTGCTCGGATAATTTTCCATATTTTGATGATCGGTTGTCTGCATTGGAAGAACGGTGCAAAGCAGAGCTGCTACAACAAGGTTTTGATGAGAATCATATCATTTTAGAACCGTATTTGCATTTAAGGTATGATGGTACTGATTGTGCACTTATGTGCGCACCTTTTAAATCACAAAATGCTAGCCCAAAACATGGAGATTTCATGAAAAGTTTCATAGACCGTTATCAGAAGGAATTTGGTTTTGTTATTCAAGGAAGAGTAGTTATTGTAGATGATATTCGCGTGAGTAGTAAATATATTCGGCCTGTCATTGCCATTTCTCCTTCTAATAAGCTTTGTTTTACGTGCAGTGCATTTGTGCATTTGATAGTTTATTATTTTAGGTGAGAGGCGTTGGGACAACAGATTTAGAAGAGGAAGAAACAATTGAAATATTGACCTCTTCTGCTCAGCCCAAATCTACCACCAAAGTATATTTTGATGGTGGCTACCTAAAAACTAACGTTTACCTACTCAAAGAATTAAAAGCCCAACAATGTTTGCAAGGTCCCGCTATTATTATGGATAAGTTAAGCACCATATTAATCGAACCAGATTGTACTGCAACCATTACAAAATTTGGTGATATTAAAATTACAATTGGATCAGGAAAATTGAAGAAAATTGGTCGAGAATTGGATTCCATTCAATTGAGTATTTTTAGCCATCGGTTTATGAGTATAGCAGAACAAATGGGAAGGTAATTGAAATGAAGTAAGGTAGAAAAATCTACCGGCTAACCTCAAATTTTTTCGATATGAAATATTATGCCCATAATTGGAAATATATCCACTCTTAATTTCATTCATAGTCAGTGCCGGATTAACCACGTAGCAAGATTAGCAATTGCTACGGGCCCCGCATATTCAAACCCACTCATCTCTACCTGAGCCTAAGGGAAACGTCAGACACTCGGTACCCGCCTATTTCCTTGGCGTATAAATAAAACACCAAATTTCATACCTATAGATAGCAAATAAACGTACTGAGTAGTGAATTGTTTTTTTACTACTTTATACTTAAGAACCCATAGCAGATCAAGGGCTCTTTGAAAGAATTTGCTACGGGCCCGCGCTTGCTTAATCCGGCACTGTTCATAGTTACATTGATCAACCAAGTAGGTTAATTTTTTACAGGATTCTACAACGTACCTCAATTTCTACCAATATAAAAGAAAGATTAGATTTTTCTTGCGCTGTTTTTGGCGCCGATGGCGGATTGGTTTCGAACGCTCCGCATATTCCGGTTCATTTGGGAGCGATGCAAGAAGCAGTTCAATACCAGATGAATACTAGAAAAACGTTTAATGAAGGGGACGTTATCCTTTCCAATCATCCTTCGGCTGGTGGTTCGCATTTACCAGATTTAACTGTCATCACTCCAGTATTCTATAAGTAAGTTTTTTTTTTCATTTCTAGTCGAAATAGAGATCAACTTTTGAAAATCGCTGTTTAAATTTTCAAATTTAACAATTATTTGGCAAGAGCATAATATATTATCAAGGTCAGATAACTTTTACCAAGTGAGCGTTCTAAGTAAGTTTCATATCTAGGATAATCCCCAAAAATTTTACTTCCTCTGCAAATGGAATAACCTCACCATTGTAGGAAAGTGGTGGAAGATCCTCCAACTTTCTTCTCCTAATGAAGGGAACTATTACAGTTTTGCCAGGGCTAACAGACATCTGTTCCCTCTGACACCAACTGTGTACATGTATCTTTTAATTTATTATTGTAATACTTTTAATTAATTATTTTTAGAAAAAGTGCCAAACCAGTATTTTTTGTGGCGAGCAGAGGTCACCACGCCGATATTGGAGGTATAACACCAGGGTCAATGCCGCCTCACTCTACAAGTCTTGATCAAGAAGGAGCGGCATTCAAATCGTTTCTACTAGTCGAACAAAGCGTTTTCCAAGAAGAAGAATTCGTTAAAGCGATCAAAAGTGCCGGAGGACGTAACCTTTCTGATAATATTTCAGACGTAAGAGCCCAAGTTGCAGCTAACAAGAAGGGTATAGATTTGGTGTGTGAGCTTATTGACCAGTATGATTTAGGTAATAAATAATATCATAGTTTGTGAGATGAGGTAATATTTTCTAATCCCCTTGTATAAATAGCATCTTTTGTTTTGGAAAAAAGAATATACCTATACAAGGTGATATATCGAATGGGAATGTCAAATGGTAATTAAAAAGTGTCTGCTCCCATATTTTAATAATATTCTTTTGATCAAAACTTTTGAACGGTAATTTCGATTTGTCACATATTTAAATATTAAAAAATTTCATCCTGTATATGGTTTTTTTAAACTCTGGCATTTGACATTCTCCATAGGGGTCTCCATACGAGGTAGGAGTACCTATACACTGTGTTATTTATAAGATGCGTCACAGGGATTCCTGTACAAAACTGTCAAACGCGAGCTTTTTTACAAAATGGCGTTCATAAAAAATAAAAACAGATTTGGAAAGGTCGTTGAAAAATAAGTTCAAATGCACTTTTAATTTTCTTAAATTCGTTCTGGTTTAATAAAAAAATGGATAGATATGTTTAAAAAAGTCGAGCTCCATTTTCATACCACTTCCGGATGATCTTAATCGATTAGGTGATGGCTAAC
Organism: Galerucella calmariensis; assembly: GCA_910591675.1. Classification (NCBI taxonomy): domain Eukaryota; kingdom Metazoa; phylum Arthropoda; class Insecta; order Coleoptera; family Chrysomelidae; genus Galerucella; species Galerucella calmariensis. The sequence goes on from CAJUYG010001084.1 coordinate 65,941, forward strand.
ATGGTAGTGCACGGTAATATTTAAAAGTTAAACCAGAAGTATGGCGGTTCGCTTCG
>CAJUYG010001084.1:66396-80268 GCA_910591675.1 Galerucella calmariensis
AAAAAACTGGACAAGAATATGTTAAAATTTACAAATTTCAAAAAATGATTGTAAATATAAGCTTTTTCTACTCCTATACTATAAGTTATTAATTGAATGCCAATTTTCAGTTTCATAATGATACTCATTATAACACTGGTTTTCATTATGAAACTGAAAAATTGACCAATAGAAATCCAGATTTTTAAGTAACCAAGTAGGCAGACCCAATATTTTCTGTAGAATGTCGAGAAAAGACCAAATTAAAAGTCGAGCACCAGACCAAAAATACTTAATGATCAAGGTAAATACATATTTAAACTTATTAATTTTTGTTTACAATAATTTATTACTAATTTTGTATAACAGTAACAAACCTATATACGTTTTATATTAGTTTAATGTGGTCCCGTAGGGTGGTTCGAGACCCGGTTTGTGCATTTTTTTAATATTTTTTTTCAAATCAAATTTATTTTCCGTAGAAAAAATAGTGTATGCAAGTTACATGTAATGGTTATTAATACACTCGCATTAACCATACGAAACTCGCCTTTGGCTCGTTTCGTATCCCAGTGACACCTTTGTTAAGGAGTCTGGTATAATAAATAAAATATAATGGTAGAAATATGAAATATAAAATACTTATTTTATTTTTTTTATTTATTTTAATTTTGCCCACCCATAAATATTTCTGTTTGAAATCTTTTTAAAATGTGAAAAATATATATTACCGACATATTTCTACACGTTTTGTACATTGTTAACTCCCAGCATCATTGTACTTACCAAAAAAAGATAACTAAGTTACTGATAATAAAGTAATATTTCATATCATAACTGAAAAACCATGTCGCATTTAAATATTCATTCATAAAGTGGAAATATGCATGAAAATTAAACACAAACAGAGTATTTCCCATATATTTAGCATTGTACATCACCGATTGAGATTCCCACATGACGTCACACGCTGTCGGCTACATGCGCAAGAACATACCGTGAGTAAGTGTATCGTGGGTAGGATGGATATGTGAAGAAAATGCTTCTTGGAGGTGAAGGGAGGTAAGAAAAAAAGGGGACGACCTAGGAAGAAAGGGATAGGTGCTGTTAAAGACGACTTGAAACAGTTAGAAATAAAGAACTGATGGATTAGCATTGCAAGAGATCGAATGAAATAGAGAAATATAACAAAAAAAGTAGAAGCTATGGGCCTAACACGCTGCTCTATATGTACCAGTTTTATAAAATTACATTAGTCTGCTGCTAGATACTAATGAATATATAGTTCAACATTTACTTCATATTTATTTTTGTGCTCATGAATTTACTTGTTCTGTTAACTTTAATGTTTTACCACTCAATTGACTTGATTCGTTTTTTTTAAGAGGCACAGGACCTGAAGTTTGGGGCAATTGTAATGCACCAAAAGCAATAACTTTATCGGCACTGATTTATTGTTTGAGATGTATGGTCGGCCATGACGTGCCACTTAACCAGGTAACAAGAAGAATTATCATTAGCTTGTGTACTATAACTCCCTTAGATTTATATCTTCATACACTCCAGTGTAGTAAAATGTAAAGTAAAATGATCTTGACAGAGGTATATATTATACATTTATTTTTTTACTCCTATACTTTAAGTTGTTAATTAAATGCCAATTTTCACTTTCATAATGATACTGATTATAACACTGGTTTTCATTATAAAACTGAAAAATTGACCAATAGATATCTAGATTTTCAAATACCCAAGTAGGCAGACTCAATATTTTCTGTAGAATGTTTGACAGTGTTTTATGACAGTTTATATCATGTGCGTTAGTTTTTAAAAGAAATTTCGAGCACCAGACCGAAAATACTGAATGACCAAGGCAAATACATATTTAAACTTATTATTACTAATATTGTATACATAACATACTTATACGCTTTATGCTATCGATTCAACCATGTGATCCCATGGCGCAGTGGGTAAAGACGCTGCATAAGGTTTTTTTCGATCTTCCGCATTCCGGGTTCGAGTACCGGGTAGTACATTTTTTTATATATTTTTTTTAAATCAAATTTTTTCGTAGAAAAAATAGTGTATGCAATGGTTTTTAATACACTCGCATTAACCATACAGAACGAGCCAAAGGTGGTTAATGCTTGTGTATTAATAACCATCATTACATGATCGTAGCATAATATACTATTAAATCACTTCAGTATAGAGTAGAAAAGCTTAAAATATAATAATATGTTGTCGTTCATAATTATATACTAATTGTACTCCTTTTTACCATCAAATATTAACTTTTAGGGTTGTTTGGTTCCTATTAGAATAAATATTCCAAAAGGTTCCATTCTGGATCCAAGTGACAAAGCTGCAGTAGTAGGTGGCAATGTTTTGACATCTCAACGAATTGTGGACGTAGTACTAAAAGCATTTAAAGTTTGTGCAGCTTCTCAGGGATGTATGAACAACATTACATTTGGAGACGAGACTTGGGGTTGTTATGAAACAGTTGCTGGAGGCAGTGGAGCAGTGAGTATTTTTTTTTATCATGGATTGTTCATTTAATTTGACATAAAGAAAGCATATAAACAGTTATAACCTTTGAACAAGAGCTTTTCTATTTTTTAGAATCAGTTATTGTATATAGACATCTTAAATAAAGAGTTTTCCAGGGCCCAAATTGGAATGGTTGTTCAGGAGTCCATACCCATATGACCAACACCAGAATTACCGATATAGAGATTCTTGAAAGACGATATCCCTTGCATGTGCGCAAGTTTATGCTGAGGCCCAATAGTGGTGGGAATGGCAAGTTCACAGGAGGAGATGGCGTATTGAGGGAACTGATGTTCAGATCAACTCTTACTCTATCAGTTCTGACAGAGAGAAGAGTATTACAACCATATGGATTGGAAGGTTATTAGATATTCAAATTTATAAATGAAATAGAACAGTGAAAACACTTAAGCTACTTAAGTATGTTGCATGTATGTATGTATGTATGTATGTATGTAATCTCCCAGGTGCTGTGCTCTAGGATTCTGAAGTGCTGTGCAGTTGGAAAGTATGTGGATGGAGGTTTCTTCTTCCATTCCACAAAATCTACATTCTTCTTCCTCCACTATTTTGAGCTTTTTCAGGTGGCTATTCAGGCGACAATGTCCCGTTAGGATACCTGTTGAAACTTTTAGCGCAGTTTTACTTATGCATTCATTTGATCTCAACAGGTTGTAGTCACCCAGAAGAATCTTTGATTGTATAAGCCCTACTAGATCTTTCCAATGATCAGATCTTCTCTTTTTCTCGGCTTTACCTATTTCTTCCAATATTACATTGGGGCTGATTCCGCAAAAGGGTTCAGGCCCCCAAAAAGGTATTTCAGTCCCCCTCTTTGCTAGTTCATCTGCTATTTCATTTCCTTCTATTCCAGTGTGTCCTGGAATCCATAGTAAGGTGAATATATTGTTCTCGCCTAGTTCATTGAGTTTTTCTACGCATTCCCACACCATTCTGGAACTGATTAGACAAGAGCTCAGTGCTTTAATGGCTGTTTGACTATCCGACATTATGATAATCCCTTGTCTTCTGAATCCTTTATCAATATTGAACTGGGCGCACTTTCTTATGGCGTGGATATCTGCTTGAAAGATACCTGGAGTTTTTCCGAAGCTTTCAGAGTGTTTGGTTCCTGGCCCGAACACTCCTATCCCAGTTTCTTCTATTGCTTTTGAGCCGTCTGTGTACCATTGAATGGCATTCATTCCAAGTCTGGTAATGGTATTTGGATCCCATTCCTTCTTGTTCCTTAATTCCGTATTAAGTATGTTAAACCTACATTTTTTCAAGGTAGCGCATCTTACTTAACAAATAATATTTTTCACCTAATTCCGCTATCAAATGTGACACTTGATGTCACTCCTTGACCTTAGGTAACGTCACATTTTTCATAACCTTCATATATATCAGTTATGAAAAGTAGTGATGTAAAAACTTTACGTAACTGTTTAAATTTCAACTAGAGCTGCGTTCGTTATTTGCATCGCATAGGCGACGGATTTTTGGTCACGTGCTCACAGATTAATCTGAGCAAATTGCTATTAACGAACGGCCCGACAAATCATACATATAAACGAACTTCTAACCTCTCTTTTGCCTGTCTTTCATTTTGGAGACTTCGATTTTTTGGTTGGATTTTGTCGTTTTAGATTTTGTTTTTCATTATTTACGGCTATGTCTAGCCCTGAGGCAATTTTGGTAGCTATTCATGGTCAACAGTACGAGATTTATCTAATGACAGGAGTGAGTGGAGTGACTGCAACATAACCTCATATATAACATGAGAGATAAACAGATTAATCTTTCTCGTCGGTCAAAATATTCCGAGCAAACAGATTTACATAGGACTGATCTGAGCGGAATTACCGAACAGTTCAGATTTACCTCATCTACCTCTAGATGTAATAAACGAACGATTCAGACTAAAAAGATTAATCGGACGCAAATAACGAACGCAACTATAGAAATACCTCATGAGTTTCAAAGAATAATTTATTAATTAGGTAGGTACTGTCAAAACTGACAATTATTTCATTATTTAAACTGACAATTACCCCATTATTTTAATTCAATAGTATTTTAAGATTTATAAACATTGAAAACAACATTATACAGGACACAGTTATTTAAAGTAAGTCAATTTTCTGGGTGAATACTTCATATAGTAACAATACTTCTAACACCATTTGAATCCACTTTAATATTACCATTGTAATTGAAGATTTTATTAAATATTATAAAAGCGCTTAATTAGATAAAACGTTGTACGTAAACACGTTATGAAGAGAGCGACAATGTTCAACTCGCGTAATTTGCAGAATTCGCTAGTACTCGTTTTGGCAAATATTACGCTTGTTGAACAATATGGCTCTTTTCATAACTAGTTACGTAAATAAATATAGTGTGATTTATTTGAAAAATTGATAAGATTACCTTAAGTAGTCTAATAAAAATTAGTATTGTATAACAAAAGTTCCGTATTTTCAAAGGTGGAGAACCAGGAAGTCGTGGCTTGAATCTTCTCATCAGAGCCGATGGTAGAATTATTAATTTGGGTCCGAAAACAGCAGTACCAGTACAGCCAGGGGTAAGTGAAATCACTTGTCACTTGTACCCCTGTTTAAATTTCAAATGACAAGAAAAAATCAATATAAATGTGGTGAGCATAAATCTTAGGAAACTCCACTCCCATCCCATCAGTCAAGAATCTGCCAAAAAGTATATTTAATTGTGTTTTTTTATTGAAACTTATTTTCGAACAACAATATTGTTTATCTGGAAACTGGGTACACAATATAGTGTGTACCAAAAACCTCAGGATTGCATACTATTTGGTTTGTTTCAGGATATTTTTCAACTACACACACCAGGAGGTGGAGGTTACGGTAAAAACGAAACATCAGAGATCCAAGAGGACACCGTTTCTCAAGAGACACCCTGGAATGAAGGGACGTTTGTAGAACGTGGTAGTGTTTTCCAATACAGACAAATGCAAGAAAGCGTATGAATTCAGTTTTAAAACATTTTACAATCTTGCGTCCTTTTTGTAATACATTTTTTACGTTATTCTTTGAAGTAAAATTGATCTTAAGTATTACACGTTGTATTTAAATTTGAATATCCCGCCTGTAAAAACTAGTTCCGGTACCCTTTTTTGGTGCGCTGCGATCAACGCGATGTCCTACTGTTTTTACAATGATAACTCTTGTTATATATTATTTCTCTATGGTCCGGAGATTATGAAAAGAAGCAGAGGTCAAATTGTTATAAAAGAAGAAGATATATACAGACAGAGCCACATTAAGAAGATCCTTGACAAAGAAATTCCTAATCTAAGGAGTAGATATCATCGGAATGGTAATAAATCTGTTGTGGTTCCGCTATTTTATGAGTGAATTAAATATTAAAATTTAGACCTTGGATGTATAGTAGAATACGTCCATATTAAAGACCAATAAAAATGGCCTTGAATCACGAACTTAGCCTTGAATATAAACTTTCGAATAGAAGAATGAGAGAGAACTGTCAAGAAGCCTATCTTCACTTTAGTGACCTTATGTTAATGTTTGTTTGAGTGTCACTCATAAAGTAAACGTATTTAAATAAGTATGAAATTTCAGCTTTAACCATTTTAAAGAAAAATTTGACTACTTTCATTCATTAATCATGGGTGTACCAGCTTTCTTCCGTTGGCTAACCAGAAAATATCCTTCAGTAATAGTTAACTGTGTGGAACATAAAGTAAGGTTAAACAATTAGAAATCCAATTATTTTTTTCTGAATTAGTTACGTTGAAATATTTATTGCTGCAAATGTTTTAGCCCGTAGATGTAAATGGAGTTTCTATACCAGTAAAGTCTGATGAGCCAAATCCAAATGGAATCGAATTTGATAATTTGTACTTAGATATGAATGGTATTATACATCCTTGTACCCATCCAGAAAACAAACCAGCCCCAAAAAATGAAGATGAAATGATGATAGCAATTTTTGAGTGCATAGATAGATTATTTAGAATTGTAAGGCCAAGAAAACTAATATACATGGCTATAGATGGAGTAGCGCCAAGAGCAAAAATGAACCAACAAAGATCGAGACGTTTTAGAGCTTCTAAAGAAACAGTTGAAAAGATACAAGAGATTAAAAGAATTAGGGCTGAATTGCTATTAAAAGGATGTGTTCTGCCTCCTGAAAAACCAAAAGAAGAACATTTTGATTCAAATTGTATTACTCCTGGTACACCTTTCATGGCAAGACTGTCTGAATGTTTGCATTACTATATTCTGGAAAGATTGAATAATGATCCTGGCTGGCAAGGAATAAAGGTAAAGTATACATTAATGCTTTTTGACTAATCATGTTTGATTTATGCAATATTTTTAGGTTATCCTATCAGATGCTAATGTTCCAGGGGAGGGTGAGCACAAAATTATGGACTATATAAGGAAACAAAGGGCACAGCCAGACCATGATCCCAATACCCACCATTGTTTATGTGGAGCTGATGCTGATCTAATTATGTTGGGTTTGGCAACACATGAACCCAATTTTACAATAATTCGTGAAGAATTTAAGCCTAATCAGCCCAGACCATGTGAAATTTGTGGTCAAGTTGGTCATGAAATGAAAGATTGTGTAGGTGGTTGTAGATCAGAGCATGAAAAACCTGCTGATGTTGCTATCGGTTCTGAAACAGACTTCATATTTGTAAGATTGAATATCTTAAAAGAATATTTAGAGAAGGAGCTGCAAATGCCCAATTTGCCTTTCAAATATGAATTTGAAAGAGTACTAGATGATTGGGTTTTCATGTGTTTTTTTGTTGGCAATGATTTTCTACCTCATTTACCTAGTCTTGAGATTAGAGAAGGAGCTATAGATAGATTAGTAGGACTTTACAAGAATTGTGTCTATAAAACTGGTGTAAGTTGTATAATTTTTTCTTTAAAATAAGTTTTTATATATTCCTGCCCTATATTGAAAGTCTTCCTTTGCATTTTTTATTTTTAAAATTTTAGGGTTATTTGACGGACAGTGGAGAAGTGAATCTAGAGAGAGTTCAGGTGATTATGTTGGAATTGGGAAAAATGGAAGATGACATCTTCAAGAATCGTCAACAAAATGAACTCAAGTTTAAAGCAAGAGAAAAAGCAAAAAAGAGGAGGTCTGAAGGATTTAATGAGTACAAACCAAATTGGAATTTGATAAGAGGCACTCAATTTGAACCAAAAGTATGTATTTTATAATATCTCACAAAATTGTGAATTAACAGAAAAATAACTGAAAAAGTTTTATGAAATCTTAAAATTGAAAATTGGCTTATAAAGTTTGATAATGTGTAGTGAATTAGTGAAGAAAGTCTTATAGGGTATCCAAAACTTGTAAATTATTTATTTATTTATTTACGGGCGAACCCATTTCACAAAAAGTGATTACAAATCTTAAAAATACAAAACATGTATCATATGAGGTTATACATATAAAGTACAGAACATACAAAAGATACAATTTTCTATAAATAAAAATTTGTAGAATATAAATACAGAAAACACGTAGCTAAAAAGAACCAAATATCATTAATACAATTAGTTATCTAAGTAGGTATACTTGACAGTGTTCGTTTAAAAGTGATAAAACCCGTGGAGAAAGCAAGTTCAGGATACTGATTAGCACCTCTCAGTGTTCGTGGTATAAATGAAAATTGTGCATAATTTGTTCTACAAAACGGAACATGAAAGTAAGGAACCTGCCTTGTCTGGCGACTAGGAACTTCAAAGTTAATTCTGGCTAACAAGTTGGGACATTCGATTAAAAAATTTAGTATTTTGAACAATAAAATTAGGTCATGCTGATCTCGCGGTTGCTTTAAAGTGGTAATATTTAAATTTTGCTGGATGGTTTCATAGTCTAAGTATCTACCCATTTTGAATGCTATGTGTCGTAAGGAATCTGTGCTGAATGCTTTCAATTTTGTCAATAAATAATAGATATTGTGGAGACCACACTGAAGCGCAGTATTCCAAGTGGGGTCTGACTAACAAACAGTAAAGCACTTTTAAAGGATGTATACTAGTAAAATCAAAGGTAATACGCTTAATGTAGCCTAGTAGACTCAGAGATTTTTTAACAATAGTTTTAATATGTTCCTGAAAACTTGATGTGGTATCCAACAATCTCCCTTAGTCCTTAACAATATTTCGAGATTCCAGAACCACATTGTTAAGAGTATAGTCATTCAATATTGGGGTGTTAGTTGTTAGTTCGGTGAAACCTCATAATATGACATTTTCTTGTATTAAGCTCCATTCCATTACTTATACCCCAATTATGCAGCATATTCAAATCAGACTGCAGATTTTCAGCTTCCATACTAGACTTTATTACAGAAAACACCTTTAAATCGTTGGCAAACATAAGCACTATTCCATAGTGAAAACTACTAATAATATCATTAATAAACAAATTAAACAACAAAGGCCCAAAGTGAGAACCCTGGGGTACACCAGAAAGAACAGAGATCTCATTCGACAAACAATGATTAACACATACTATTTGTTTCCTATTTGTAAGATAATCCTTAATCCAATTTAACAATTGTCCTACAATACCACAATTTTCAAGTTTGGCTATTAGGAGCTCATGATTAACTCTGTCGAAGGCTTTGGAGAAGTCAGTGTAGATAGCATCTTCTTGGGACAATTAGGAGACATTAGGGGACAATGCAATATTTCAATTGTCCCATAATTATCAATTAGTGGTAAAAGTCTTGGATGTCCCAAAATAGTAAATTAGAAGTTTCTTAAATATATGAAATAGCTTATGAATTCTTGAACAGTATCATATTTCTTAACTTATATTTTTTTGAGAACCACACCTAAATTTTAACAAACTTTCCAGGCTATTGGTACAGAATCTTCCATTTCAAACGCCAGGAAAGAAGCATTTAATATTCGCAAGGCTGGAATGCATACCCAGTCTAGAGTTGAGACTCAACTACAAACAACAAATGCTAAAACAGCACTGGAATCCATGTTCAGACCCGCAGGAAGTTCTGGTAAGCTAACAGCAATATTTTTTTCAACATGGTTTTAGATTAAATAACTCAAGTTCAATAATTTTATACAATTAAGTTATTGTAATCTGTTACAGATAATGATCATCCTCGAGGACAAAAGAGACCTTTAGAAAAAGAAGATTCCGATGACGATCAAGCTCATGACGAAGTCAGGTTATGGGAGGAAGGCTTCAAGGATAGATATTACGAATCCAAATTCGATGTTAAACCAAACCAACTAGAATTCAGGTAAAATTTGTATATTAATAATAAATATTCAAATTCATTTAGAACATTTATTTTAGATATTCAGTGGCATTACATTATGTTAGAGGATTGTGTTGGGTACTTAAATACTACTACCAAGGCTGTGCTTCATGGAAATGGTATTTTCCCTATCATTATGCCCCTTTTGCTTCGGATTTTTGTAACATAGCCGGATTGAGTACGGAATTCGAAAAAAATACAAAACCAGTAAGACAAGATTAATTTAAAAGTGAATAATTTTTTTAAATATCGATAATTTTTTACAGTTTAATCCATTGGAACAACTTATGGGTGTGTTTCCTGCTGCTAGTTGCAAACATGTACCTGAACCATGGGCAGAACTTATGTCTGATGTAGTGAGTGTTTTAAAATATTTATTATATCAAATAAACCCTAATTTAAATTGTTATCAATGGTTATTTTTGAATTGAAGACGTCTTTAGCTGCTTTGAACTATTTTCTATAACGGGAAAATGCTTAGAACATAAAACTGAAAGGAAGGAGGATTTACCAAATAAGTTTGCGTCCAAATAGGATGTTGCAAATGGCGAATAGTCGTTTAAGTTTTTACAGTGGCGTACTGTTTGTATAGGGCATGGGATATGTAAAATTTTAAAATTGTAGCTTATTGAAATTTATTAAATATATTATGTTTTACCATATGCTGCCGTATACAAACAATATTCTCTAGGAGCAATGAAAATACGAATATAGAATAATACTTTTGATAATACTTTCGTTAAAACTTATTTTCTCCAAAAAAAAACTACATAAACAATCTACGTCAGTCAACGTCAACTTCACAAATTCACATTATGTGAATGTGAACAATTTTTGCTGACTTTGATATTAAATTAAAAAATAATGAAATTGACAATATCTAACGAATTTTCAATGTATAAAACGCATAAAAATGGTCCTTCGAGCCGGATTTGCTTTTATACTTGAAAATTTCAAAAAAAAACTTCAACGAATCCCAACTCAAACTCATTGGGTGTCATTTCTTTCAATGACTTTGATATTAAATTTAAAAACAATGAAATTGACAATATATAATGAGTTTTCAATGTATAAAACACATAAAAATGGTTTTTCGAGCCGGATTTGCTTTTATAATTGGAAATTCCACAAAAACCTTCAACGAACCTCAACTCAAACTCATTAGGTGTCTTTATGTCAATCATTTTGATATTGAAACACATAAAAATGGTCCTTCGAACCGGATAAGCATATTTCATCTACAACTAGCCGTATCGCCGTATTTTATATACGTTTTCGTATAACTGTATCAAGGATTAATTTTCCGTTTAAAACTTTCATATTCACACATTATTTTTCTTATGCAAGAGTCCTTCGAGAGGGAAGGAGAGAGAGAAGGGATTTGAGAGGATAAGAAAGAAATTTTTGCTGATATAATTCAAAATTATTTAAAAAAATATAATCATGATGCTAGCAGCAAGATTTTCCTGTATAGTACAGTTTGTATAACATTTTTCTTTGATTTTTTTATTTTACCTAACCATATCCAACCCCAGAAGTTAATCTCGGTATTATCCTGGATTTTCACATTCACATAATTAGGGTGTTGCAAATGGCGACTTCCGTCGCATTTTGTTATACAGCTAATGAATGACAATACTCCTTCCTGTCTGTTTTATGTTCTAAGGTATGGTTTTGCGTCACACCGTCACCGACATGCTAATGTAATGTGATAAGTGTAATAAAACAATAGGTTTGTTCGTAGAACAGTCAGAAACTATCAGAAACCGTCAGAGGCATGCGCATTAAAAAAAAGCGTTCGTAGAATCAATTTGACAGTTGGTGATTTAAAAATCCTCTGTTTGTAGAAAGAATTTTGCTGTTTCAGATCAGTTGCCAACTATCCAAATAATTTGCTGACCGGGATCAAATTTTTAGATTGAGCTTGCGTATTGTGATGCTGTAGAGAGTAACATATTTTTACTTTTTACTATTTACTATTTTTCTGTTATTGTGAAAAAAACACGGAAATAATAAATAATTTTGCAATGTGTGTGTCATTCTTTAGCCATCCTAATAAGAAGCCAGAGATTTTTTTTAAATGTCTGGTATTACAATATACAAATGATTTTACTCACGTCTTATTTTAGAAGAGACTAACTGGTTAGCTATTTCCATGTTTTTTTTCACTATAATAGAAAAATAGTATAAAATTTGTCACTTTCTACAGCATCACAATACGCATTTTCTCTTGTTCAAACTAAAAATTTGATCCCGCTCAGCAAATTATTCTGATAGTTGGCAACTGATCCGAAACCGCAAATTTCTTTCTTGGAACGAAAGATTTTTAAATCACCAACTGCCAAATTGTTTCTACGAACAAACCTAACGAATCAGAAACGAAATGTCAGAGTTTGAAAAGTTTCCAATCAATTGGAAATTCTTTCTACGAACAAACCTATTATAGTTTGGCAAGTTTATCTGAAACTACGGGGCATCGGTAAGAGGCGAGGAAACATGGCGCCTATCTGACATAAATGTGCAAATGGCGTACGGTACCTATTTTACCAAGTAAAACTGAAAATACAAAGGTAACTGACAATACCAACGCCACTGGATAAAGAATAAATCAATATCAATCAATTGACGAAGTGAGAGAGAAGAACACACGCGGGCGCCTGCCAATAAGAAGTCAGCTGGTTAGGCCCTTCGTTGAAAATCACCAATTATGTAGTTCGGAGGGTGTGGTCATTATGGTTTTCGCACAACGCTGCCAGAGCTTGAAGAAGCCCATATCAAATTTGGAAAAGTTTTCATCTTTTAATATACATAAATTGGAAAAATAATGTTAATATACAAAATCCAAGGAAAAAAGGCACATTGAAGAGTTAACGTTTAATCATATTGTTATTAATAAAAACTTATTAGCACTTTAGCTTTTTCATAGTTAAACGTGGCAATATCGAATGATTTCAACTGCTTTCCTTTCACGGCTTCAGATAAACTTGCCAAAGTATAATTTCCATTTGTCATAGGCGTATGTTAACATTTTTGAAAGGGTTTCATGTATTTATATTTTCACTTTTGTCGGCAGCCCCTATTTTTTTTTTGTTTATTTATAATTTTTTCTTTCAGGATTCCGATATAATCGATTTTTACCCGGAAGACTTTAAAATCGATTTGAACGGTAAAAAATTCGCTTGGCAAGGAGTGGCTCTGTTACCGTTCGTCGACGAAACGAGATTATTCAAAGCTCTAGAGCCTTATTATAAAATGCTATCGCCGGCAGAAATCAAAAGAAACATTCGAGGCGATGATAAATTGTATGTTTCACCGAAAAATAAAGGATACGACATCATGTCTGGGTTATATAAACAAAAAGTGGACGAAAATTCCGAATGCGCCATCTCCATCGATGGAATGAGAGGAACGATATTGATTTCCGATATAAATATATCAATTGGAGGGTGAGTTTATATTTGAAATAACATTTTTTTGGATTTTTTTATAATTATCGCTATTTTTAGGTGTTTTGAATCACCGGTTACTGATTTGGAACCGATAACCGACAACGCTGTTTGTACTGTAAGATACAGAGATCCTAAATACGCCGATGGATTCGTATTTCTCGCCAGGAAGTTGAAAAATGCCAAAGATCCTCCCAAAGTTTTAAAACCCGGCGATCTTAGTCAAGAAGAAAGTAGAAAGTGGAGACCGACAATCGGAATGGTGCCTTCAACCACCCGGTAAGAATATAGTATATTGTGTCACAAGGCTAGAAAATGGTTCATAGAATGTCCAAAATCGTGAATCGACGGAGAAATAGCGGAAAAAAGTTTGTAGTGTCCAAAATAATGAGTTAGCGGAATAAAAGCGTAAAAGGTTTTATAAGATGCCCCAAAATCGTTAGTAAACGGAGAAATAACGGAAAATGTTTTATAGAATGTCCAAAATCGTGAATGCGGAGAAATAGCGGAAAAAAGTTTGTAGTATCAAAAATTATGAATTAGCGAAAAAAAGCGGAAAAGGTTTTTTAA
>CAJUYG010001084.1:80668-90926 GCA_910591675.1 Galerucella calmariensis
AATACGTCACCGATTATGACGTAACGGCAAAGGATGGCTGAACAAACTCTACTGTCCAAAATAATGAATTAGTGAGGTAAAAGTGGAAAAGGTTTTATAAGATGCCCCAAAATCGTTAGTAAACGGAGATATAGAGGAAAATGTTTTATAGGATGTCGAACAAAGTATTATAACCGTCAATAAGCGTAACAAATCTTATATAATGTCCTAAAATCATAAATTAGTGAACAAAGGCTTATTAAGAGATTATCCTAAAATCGTAAATTGGTGAAGAAAGTCCTACAGGGTGTCCCAAAATCGTAAGTTAGTAGAAAAAGTTATACATAGCTTATAAACTATCTGTGAATATTCCCAAATCGAAAATTAGCTGCTGTAATCCTATAGACTATAGGGTGTTTTAAAATCGTTAATTGGCGAAGAAAGTTTGGAAATTTATCCCAAAATCGAAAGCAATTATAGTCAAAAGCGCTCTTATCGTGCGGGTTCAAAGGTCACTAACCATATGTATCAAATCAGAAGACACAGAGGTTATCAAAATGTGAGATTACAAATATACCCGGAGAAAATAATTATGGTTTATGTTTCCTGCACACTGGTTGACGAATTTCCACTTTTTCATCCATTTTTTTGCTCGAAGATGCAAAATACCGGAAAATTGCTTCTTATCATTCATATTGTCACTTTGAATTGTCAAAGTGACATAACTGACATTTAGATAAAAACTTGGCTGGTGAAAGACTTTTTAGAATCACTGAAAACTGAATACATATCCTTTTTTCTCCCGTCAAAATTGCATAAGTCTGTCTTATTCATCTTACGGGTTTTATTTGGAAGTTATGATTAAACGCAGTAAAAGAAAACAAAGGCCGTGAGTATGTCTTTGTTGAATCATATGACCCGCATGATAACACTGCATTTGACTATATCTCAAAATCGTAAATAGGCATGACGACTGATTTTGAAAAACTGCTCCATGATGTTCTCACTTATATACTTTATCTACAATAAACGTTATTTCTGTAAGAAAAAAAGTTTTTAAAGAAAAAATTCAACTTTAAAAAACACATCAAATTATACGCCAAAACGCTAGAATAGTAATGGCGTCTGTCTATGACATCATCAATTCGTAAATACCATTTATAGGTGATCTGTGTCGATAGGTTATCTATGATCTGTGTCCTGTGGTAAAGTCGTCGAAGTCAAACCATAGACAGATTATATTTCTCTATGAGTCAAACTTCGAACACTTGACACATGAACCATCAAACAACAAAGTAAATTCAAAACAGATCATAGATATTTGCGAAAGTACGACGTCACTCTCTTCTGATTGGTGTTTGAGATAAGATGGCGGATGGTTAAATTTTGTGCTTATATTTTTATTAAAATAAATGTAATCATAAATATAATAAATGTAATAACTTATCCTTATATTTTGTTCTAGAGCTACTTTGGATATATCAGGACATAGGACTGTTTCACATTACACCAAGAATCCTGGAATGTATGGAAATGTTGCTCCACCTCCTAACCTCGATAGAAGAGGGAATTATAACGGTAAGTATAAATTATTCTTTGCTTTTCACTCATATCAATATATCCCTCTCTCTATTCTATAGCAATTCTTCCCTTTTCCCACTTCTTTCTCTTAATATTGTTCCTTCTTTCTTAATCTCCTTTTTATCATCTCTTGCTTTTCACACACCTTATCTTCCTCTCCTGTAGCAATTCTTCCCTTTACCCACTTCTCCCTCCTCTCACCTCTATCTTTCTAAAATATTTTTGTTACTATTGTCTAAAATATACATTTATCTACGATCACCTTTAAAATTAGGCATTTACGAACCAAAAAAATGTGTGAAATCATACATTAAACATACGTTAAAAAGCGTGCGTAAATGAACAATGCTTTTTATATGGGACTTTCATTATAACACCCAAAAGCGTGCGTAAATGACCAATGCTTTTTAAATGGGGTTTTCATTTTAACACTCTTTTTTAGCTACGTGATTATCTACTTGCCTTGAATTTAGTCGTTTGTTGTATGAACTTTTGTGGTGACAGTAAATTTGACAGAAGTGTCAGACATAGTGAAAATAGTTATTTTCCTAACTAGTGCGGAAAGTGATACTTTCCCGCACGCGACTGCAGTTGACCCGAACGACGCGAAGCGGAGTTCGGGCAAGCGGTCAAGGGCGGGAAAGACACTTTACGCATGAGTTAGGAACATTATTTTTTCTACGACCGTATATACAAAAATCAACCCATTTTTCAAAATTTATTTTATTTTAACACAGATATAAAAAACTAAGACCAAAAACTATTATTATTATTATTATCAATTATTATTATAAATATTAATATTAGAAACACAATTTGTTGCATTCTGTGAATTACTTAAAATTGCCGGTCCAGTGGAGTTATTTGGTGTTAACTGGTGAGTGAATGACGTTGATGAGGATGGCATCGTTTGCAGGTCACATAAAGATGACGATGAGGGTGACGGCAACAATTTTAAGTCATTTGTAGATGAAAGAATTTCATTTGATATATTTTTCTTATATCTAACCCGGGTGGTTTGATAGTTGTTTTGTGACACTACTTTAAAGAATTTACAAGGTTATATCAAAATATTTTCATTATTTTATATTTCCAGAAAATTAAAAATGCAACAAAAAGCTGGAAAACATGTTGATTTTATTTGATGGACTATTTATTCATCTGGTGTAAGAATAGTTTATAACTTCCGAAGTGAAAAACTATCTAATAAGGTCAAAACTTGCATAATTTTACTTTCCAGCACTAGTGCGGGAAAGTGACACTTTCAAAGCTAAAATGCGTGCGGGAAAGTGGGTTAAAGCGCACGGTAGTAGAAAAATATTTGATACTTTAAAAAAAGACAAATTACCCAATGTTATAATTAGTAATTTTAATAATTGTCCTCATTTTACTGTAAATATGAATTTAAATAATTAGAATTCGTTGTGTACATATTTGTTTATATAAAATTCATTTTTATGTTTTTTAACCCCTTCAGAGCACATTTTTTTTATTTTTTCTTCATGTGCTCGTAGATAAAATTTTGTATGACAGTTGTGCGTGAAGTACTTTTGCGCACTCGTTGCGAAAAAGGCACTCGCTACGCTCGTTCCTTGCATTTTTGCAACTTTTGCTACGCATTATAAATCTTCGATTAACAAAAGCAATAAAGACGCATTAATTTTGAGTTAAATCCTTTTCAACTGTCCGGTCGAACAGTAATCAAACCCTAGATTTGGGCGTATGTCGTTGACGTGTTTTGACGAGGGACGGAAACGACGATGGGCGTACCGACGTCCCTCCAACGTCGCTTGTTTGTTTTAATAGTTGATTGAGAACACGCGTTAGCCGTCGGCACGTGACCTTTGGCGCTTTGGCTCTTTTGTAGTGTTGTGTATTTGATTGCAATTATTAGAAAATGGATTTTAGTACGAAGGGAAGAAATTTTTCTTTTTACCTGATTTTTTGTTTATAAATTGTTGCCGACAGTAGGAAAATGTATACATGGTTAGTCAGAAGTGTTTATCCAAAAATATTTCATTCTATATGGTATCGAAACTCGGAAAATTTAAACTCTTGTTAATAATAAGCGGATATATATATGATACAGTATTTGTAAATAAGGGGTCGTCAAAAATTAAAATATCATACAACTGGTATCTTCTTTAAAATTAACAGTGATAGAGCGGGTAGAAAGGAATGATAGTGACAACCACAGAACAGAATGAAGAATAGGCAAGCAATAAATGAAACTGTAACAGTTATACTCTTTATTTGCTATGGTGGTTCTATAACGTATATTTACAAAATTCTCCCGCCAACTACAGTTGGTAACAGTGAGTCATTTTGTAATAATAGAGTTCAGTCTAAGGACAGTGTGGCAAACAAAAAGTGTTTTTTTCTGACAAGAATCACAGTTAAGGTCTACCATTCAAAACATAAGATTTTTGCATGTTTTTCATCATTGCGAACATCTATATTGCTTTATTGAAATAATGAATACAACCACGAAGCGTATATCTTAAAATTTAAAATGACTTTTCAGCTGCATACTCCACATATCGGTGGCCAATAATTCTAGGAACTCTTGGCATGTCACCATTTCATTCCTGTTATTCTGTTATTCTATTTATTTTTGTTGATATTCGTTTTAATTGTGTATGTCCATTTCCGATTAGATTTTTGTAGCATTTCTAGTTAGTTGTATCTCTATTCTTCTAATTACTTTTTCCACTGACATCTGACATAACTAGTGACAGATGAAAGAAATGAAATGGTGACATGCCAAGAGTTCCTAGAATTATTGGCCACCGATATGTTGAGTACTCAGCTAATAAGTCATTTTAAATTTCAAAATTTGCGCTTCAGTGGTGTATTCATTATTTTAATAAAGCACTATAGATGTTCGCAATGATAAAAAACATGCAAAAATCTTATATTTTGAATGATAGACCTTAACTGTCATTCTTGTCAGAAAAAGCCACTTTTTGTTTTGCCACACTGACCTTAGACTGAACTATTATTACAAAATGACTCTTGCCTGTTACATGACTGTTACTAACTGTATTTGGCGGGAGAAGAAGTCTTCTTCGTTTTTTCTCCATTATAAAAATATATTTTGTAAATATACGTTATACAACCACCATAGCAAATAAAGAGTATAACTCATAGAGAAATATAATATAATGAGAGTTGTCGACCCTGTAGTAACAGTTGGCATCACGTCGATCGAAGCGCACCAGGAAGGGTTGTTGGAACTAATTTTTGAGGGCGGGATATTTAAATTGGTTAGTTGGGATTGTGGGTATGTACATCTCACAATTTGTCTAAAAATTGTTTATTATATAATTATTTCACTACAAAAAATTAAAACTTAATTAATTTTTAATAATGAAATGATTATAATTAATAAACAATTTTAAGACACATAATAAATTAGATAAATGAGAAATGAACACTAATATAAAATTTTTATTAAACTGCACATAATATAACTAATAATCTACATCTATATTATTATCATCAATTCATCGAACATTTACATATTATTAATCACAAAATAACATATTTTTACTAAACTTACATTATATTTAGGAAAGTTAATCTAATATCACATCCAATTGCACATTATTTTAAAATTATTCACAGAAACTGCAAAAATTTAAATAAAAAGGAGTTAGAAAGTAGATTCTCCATTTCTATGAAGACAGGAACAGGTCTGAAACAAAATAAATAAAATGCATTACCTTAAGTTACAATTTGTTAGGTAGATGAGTTTCTTTGAGACGCTATCATTATTGTTAGAAAAAATAAGCTTTCATTTCACAGGCAATAGCTACAGTATTTTCAAAAGCTTGGGTACCTACTATTATTATGTTCAACTACTTTTGGTAGTAGTGTATGATCTAAGGATTGCAAAGGTAAAACAAATCTAATCAGTATTTTGCATAATGAACCTGTAAATGCATTATTATTAAAATGATCTTTAAACAACCTTTGATCCTTTGATGTAGACGGAAATTCTAAAATGTTGTACCTCTGTTCACTTTGATTAATATCAGATGGAAATTTGAAAAATGTTTTATTCTTCCTACAAATTGCTAAGTGGCCAAAAATATTTACCAAGCAATACAACTATGACGTATTATATTTGGTGATGATATTTTAAAGGTTTACTTACTTTTATTTCCTTAATTAGAACTAAAATCCTTAATTCCTTAATAAATTTACAGATAAACTAATTTTGTAGAATAATTATTGACACTTTCACAATGTGCTTTCACTATGACCTATGACTTTGACAAGCAGAAGCTAGATTCACACCAGCCAATGTATGATTGATTTTGTATATTTTCGTTTTTAATGACTTAAAAGTTGATATACTAGGATATTTCATAATATTTATCGACATTGAAGGATAAATAGTGAAGTGAAATGTAATTTATAACGTTTTAAACCATTTTATTCTATTTCCCTTTTGTAAAAAGTCTTGTAGTTCTCACGACCGAAGCGACTCGATGCGCGGGTCAGTTGCGCAGAAACATTGTGCCTTATACCGCCTATACTTCAATCCGTCTCTTTTATTTTGTCTATGGTATAACTGTTACAGTTTCATTTATTGCTTGCCTCTTCTTCATTCTTCTCTGAACTCCTCTATTAGTTGTCGATCCCATTTTTATTTTTATTTTTTGATTTTTTTTCTATTCCTTTCTCTTTTATTAACTTTTAGATATTTCAGAGTAGCCTTAAATTGAAAATTCCACAACTTATCTCTTGGACAGTCAGTTATTTCATTCGTAGTTTATACAAGATAAACACAGTTATTTAAAACTCATGTCTGCAATAATAACAAAAATAATTAACCTCGACATATTTTTAAAAATTTAAAATTTCCGACTACCCATCGAACACACAATAATCGATTTATATTCAATTGAAAGTGGAAAGCGACTTAACGCCGTCAACGGTTAAATTGCCGGTGGAATACCTGAGTTTTCGACCACAAAGGATTTTCAATCAAGAACGGACCGATTTCGACAATAGAAAGATAACTAGGGAACTGGACACGCGGAACCCGCAAGATTCGATTAACAATAGGAATTCAAAATCGGAGTGGTTTGATGGTAGTGGCTGGTGTCAAATACAGACGTGGGCTTATCGAATGCAGGACTTCGAATGGAAATTTAGATTATTAGCATCGATTTTTTTTTTCGTTTGACCCCGTTCATTGCTGGAATTTATTTATGTGTAAGATATAGTACGGAGGCTATTTGTTTTGGTTGAATTTGTACATGTGGAAATCATTGAACATTTTAGAAGTAAATTTCTCAGAAATCGATTTTTATACTGGATGAGTCATGGGAGACTACATTTTCTTAACTCCTATGGGAAATACTAAATGATTTTTTTCTACTCGTATACTTGCTGTTAATTAAATGCCAATTTTCAGTTTCATATTGATACTCATTATAACACTGGTTTTCATTATAAAACTGAAAAATTGACCAATAGAAATCTAGATTTTCAAATACCCAAGTAGGCAGACCCACTATTTTCGGTAGAATGTTTGACAGTGTTTTATAACAGTTTAAATCTTGTGCGTTATTTTTAAAAGAAATGTCGAGCATCAGACTGAAAATACTTAATGACCAAGGCAAATGAATATTTAAACTTTTTTTTTAATCAAATTTCTTCGTAGAAAAAATAGTGTATGCAACTCTCATGCAATGGTTATTAATACACTCGCATTAACCATACGAAAGTCGCCATTACATGATCGTTGCATAATATACTATAATGTATTACCGATGTGTTCTGCATGTGACAACATTTTTTCTACAAGGGAGCAGAAAATGTAAAAAATATCACTTAATTAGACAGAATACAAGTTTATTAGTTAGGACGATCTCAGGGTGTCATAAGGGAAAAGGAGAGTTTTGAGAAAAATGGTGACAGGCGACTTCAATAACAAGAGTACTGCTTGGGGAGGGAGAAAAACGGTCAGGAGAGGAGAGATCCTGGAGGAAGTGTTGACATCCAACGGGTTGCCGGTGCTGAATGATGGACTGTTGCCCACCTTCTTGAGGGGTGCTGACGGGGTTCATCATTTATAGATATAACAGCGTGTGATGAATGGCTGAGGGAGAGTGAGTAGTTGGAGGGTACTGGAGGATGAGAAAAGCTTGAGTTCACTTAGGTATGTGGAGACGAATATAAGAAGAAGGAGAAAGGTATTAGTGGAAGAGTGGGGATGGAAGTGGACAATGGCCGAGGCAGAAAGAATGAGGAAGAAATTAAGCGAGGAGATAGGAAGGGGACTTGGGCATGATGTAGAGAAACTGTATGATGTGATACAGGGCTGCAGGAGAGAAGGAAAGAGGGGTAATAGGCGGAAGTGGAGGGCTAATTATTGGTGGAATGAGGAAATAGTGAGTCTGTGGAGGGAGTGTAAGAAGGAACGAAGACGAATGTTGAGGGGAAAAGTAGGGATGGAGGAAAAAGGTGGATATAGGGAGGAGAAGAAGGAACTGGAGCGCATGGTGGAGGGGGAAAAGACAGAATACCTGGATACACACGAACAAGTTTATTAGTTACTTAAATTATGAAATCAAACAATTTTATTTTGTTAAATCTACATTATATTTAACATTCAAGTTGTGACGCGTTTCGCTAACACAGTAGCTTTTTCAAACGCTACTGTGTTAGCGAAACGCGTCACTTTAAGTTTAAATATAATGTAGATTTAACAAAATAAAATTGTTTGATTTCATAATTTACTATGGATCTACATCAAGTAAAAGCCTCATCTATTCAATTTTTATTAGTTACCTTTAAGTTATTGATTTAATCATTAATACTTAGTTGTGAGCGAAAAAGCAGTATAAGCGGAATTCGGACAACTGAAAGTATCACCTTCCACACTAGTTAGAAACAACATTATAAAATGCGAAAGTTTATACCTTGCGTGCAGTAAAGTAGAAGCGTACGGAAAAGTTGATTTCTATTAACTAAAATGCATGCAGAAAAGTACACAAGAATAGTTATTTACGTTATGAGAAGAGCGATATTGTTCAACAAGCGTAATATTTGCCAATACGAGCTCCAGCGAGTTTTGCAAATTACGCGAATTGAATAATGTCGCTCTCTTCATAACTTGTTTACGTACAACGTTTTATCTAATTCCGCGCTTTTATAATTTTTGATAAAATCTTCAATTACAATGGTAATATTAAAGTGGATTCAAATGGTGTTAGAAGTATTGTTACTATGAAGTGTTCACCTAGAAACTTGACTTACTTTAAATAACTGTGTCCTTAATAATGTTGCTTTCAATGTTTATAAATCTTAAAATACTATTGAATTAAAATATTGGTGTAATTGTCAGTTTAAATAATGAAATAATTGTCAGTTTTGACAGTACCTAATTAATAAACTCAAACAGTTACGTAAAGTTTTTACATAACTACTTTTCATAACTGATATATGAAGGTTATGAAAAATGTGACGTTACCTAACGTCAAGGAGTGACTTAAAGTGTCACATTTGATAGCGGAATTAGATTTAAAAAAATAGCACAAGCTTAAATGGTACCTACTTGATAATAAAATTCCAGTCAAAATTCACATTTTACTCTGTATAGGAGCCTCAATACGAAAAGTAATGTCCAATTTCTCATGACTCAACCTGTATACAATTGATTAGGTATTTTAAATTCGACTACTTATAAGTGTTATTGTAATCAATTTAGATATTTGCATCAACAGAAATTTTATGATATTTCTGAATAGTTTGATACTCGAAAAACAATAGAAGCACTCGCGTTGTGGTTAAAGCCACATTCACATGACAAAGCGTGCGCTATGGAGTGTGAGAGAGCGAGAAAGGAGATAGGAATCGTCAATCGTGAAATTAGGCGTGTGAGTGTCGATGACGGGCGTACAAAGGCCGCAATTACGCGGTCCGTCGCTGCCGGCGGCGAAACGCTGTCACTGCGTCATTGTTACGTCACACCCACAAACAAACTAACAATGCGCGACAAAATTGTTGTTGGTTGTGAGCTAGCGGGCTTCCTTCGATTTCCCCGATGACAATAAAAACGGTAGGCGGGAAAACGAGGGATCGAGATTTTAATGCGATTATACCGATACTGGTGTCAAAACTGTTGAATTGATGATTGTATAACCTGCACTTGTCACAAATGATGTTATGTGAGAATTGATGACAAGTACAGTTTATACGATTGATATGGACACTAAAAGTTTCATTCAAGTTTACTTAAACATATTTTTTTATCGCTTACCAGAGTATGTTATTGTTTGAATTACCACTTTTCATTTGTTTTTTAGTCTCAAAATAACAATTTTGATAATTTTTCTTGTTTAAAAGGGCCTTTTATGAGTTTATAGCTTATGTGAATATAATTGTTCAATATAGCAATTTTAAGAATTTTGATGTTATAAAAAAGCAACTTTTAATAATTTGATTGTTTAAAATACCAGTTTTTATGAATTTCGTTGTTTAAATTGCAAATTCATTTCAGTATAATGGTTTTAAATAGCAATATTTATGAATTTGATAATTTTAAATAGCAGTTTTCCGGAATTTCATAGTTTAAAATGGTTTTCGTAAATTTCATATTTTAAAACAGCAATTTTTATTAATTTCGTTGCCTAAAATACCGATTTCATGGAATTTTATAGTTTAAAATTGTAGTTTTTAT
>CAJUYG010001085.1:0-13622 GCA_910591675.1 Galerucella calmariensis
AAAAAAAAACTGCAACGGTTTAAATAACGCAGTAAATAGATTGGTGTATAATGAATTCGAGTTTTTCTTTGATAAATTAACTCCAATGTTAAAATGTCATATACCTGGAAATGTTATTGTCACTTTGACATCGATAAAAAAGGTGCATCCTTTTTTATCGCGATAAAAACTCCTCTTCCTCAATATCTAGTAAGCGGACGTCACTTTTACACAATGACAATGAGTCACAAGTTTGGTTACTTATAATTTCAATATTCTGTCGTTAATTTATCTTGCCAAAAAACACTCGAGCTTCTCTTTCATCTGATAAATTTCTCTTTAACTCAAAGTTTTGCCAATCACTAAATTTGCTCGAGAAACTGACATTAGATTATTTTTTTCACTTGTCAAAATCTGACATTGTGGTGGTTTTAACCAATAGCAATACATTATTCTAGCCAATCATTCGGTATTATACTGATAAAACTGCTTCCTCATCGAAAATACCTTGTTTACATTGAAACGTCAAAAATTTACTTTGAATTTGTCATTATTGACAACTAAAAGTGCTTCGAAGTATATTGAAAAATTAACACAAACCGATTCAGTGCCATCACCCAAGAGAATATTGAACATTTAATAGAAAATTCCACTCCACAATTGATGTAAAAAATAATCTTCCCAAATACAACTCGCTCTTCAAAAATTTTATCATATAATTCTTCATTTTCATCACTCAAACTTGTTAATTTGAGGCAAAAACATTCGAACAAACCGAATTTAGATAAAATCCCTCGGTTTGTATTCATATTTTTGCCAAATAAACAAGTTTTCGTGGAAAAAAAATTATCGATAAAATTTGAAGCACTCGTGATATTACCTTCGATAAAATCCCTCCACCTTCGGTGTCGCGATTTTATCATGTCAGTTTTTCTCGTAAAATTAGTGATTGGCAAAACTGTTTCGTTGTAAAGAGAAATTCATCCGATAAAAAAAAAGCTCTTGTGTTTTTACTGTTGACAAAAGAAGACGCCAAGTTACCAAAGTTTTATTCATCATTTCTCTCATCTACTGATATTTTGAAAAATAAGAACAAGACTTTGAGTGACAGCTATTTTACATGCAGTGGATATTTTGATGGGAAGATACCTACACCTCTACACATTTTTGGAGAAGTTTGCATCCCTTTTTCATGCGACTTGTTTTTGCAAATTAACATCGGAACAGGGTGTAGAGTCTGAACAATGGAACGGTACAACCAAGAGCACTAAAAGAATCCTCTGACTGGTAATATCTCACAAATCAGTCAATAATGGTTGAAAATGTTGATGAAATCCTTGCAGTTGATTACATTCAATTATTTTTTTCATTCAAATTCCAGCTATGGATGATTATTGATAACATTTGCTTGCGTACCATGGAAAAAATAATGTAGAAAGCTGAAGTAGCCCTCCATATTGCATTCAATTTTCACCATACAAAAACGAATGGAAGTTGAACTTATTGATCTGATCATATTTCCATTTTGCTTTTCATTATTTCGCCTTGTTCCGAAATATATAATTCTGATAGAAGTTTCCATTCCATGAAATACTTCTTCACAAAGTTCTGGATAGTTGATAAAACTTTTGGATCCAGACAAAGTTGAAAAATAACAAAAAATACCACAGAATTCAAATTCAAAGTTTACATCTAAATTCTCCCATGATCCTTTTTATAATCCTACGTAATAAAATGAATTCTTGAGTCAAATAAACTCTGGCTACTTCACATCAACACGTTAATCATTGCTCAATAAACATTAAAAAACACACAATTCATTTTATTCTGAACACATACAAAAGGTTTTTTTTATTAACTAAATCGTTTGGAAAAAATATTCAAAACCTCAATTCTTACCCCAATATAACGCCAAAATACTCCCGTTAATGTGAAGAAAGGCTTCTTACATTTTTCCCTCGGATTTATATTCCATCAAGTAACTTGTTTAGAAAACGGTTTGTCGTTTTTTTTTTTGTGTGAAGCTCTCGGCAGTTGCAAAGCGGAAAAAATGTGAATAGGAAAAGTGGATGTCTCAAAAAAAAATAATAATTTTGTTGAGATCCGTAACAGGGGAACTACCCTTCGAATAAAAAATATTTGGTTAAGATGAGAACTCAATTTTGTGGGTGGATCGTTTTGACAGCATTCAGTTTAATAAAAGTCAAATTCATTTCCAAATATATTATTTCCGTTATCTTTTCTGTTAGGTGTACGTGGAAATACTATATTTCGGCAACCGTCTGGAAAGTACCCACTTCCCGGATGCTTTTTCTCTGGGAAAGTAGCACTTTTTCGGCCTAGTTTGGGTAGAATTACATCGTTGTTGTCATGCTACTTAATAACCAAATAATAGTATGAAAATCCAGATAGGTATGCTTTGGAAGCAACCAAATAACGACTTTAAGCGTTTTCGATTATTTACTTTTGGCTGCTAGTAGCAGCTCGTAGTGACTGAATTCCATTTGTTTATTACCGGGCGTGACGCCTAGTCTCACCTTCCCCTTGCCCCTCAAGCACATTCACGGACATTAAATATTTGACGTTTGTCCGGTTTGACGTTTATTTAAAGGTTAAGATTGTGCCGATTACGATTTAATACGATTTAAACCTTACTAAAAATATCTAAATATGCAAAATTTTATTATCAAAAACATTATAAGTGAAAACTGTTCTTCTAACAACACAGGAAATTCATTGGCATTGGCACATGTCAGGTGGATTTGAGGATCCTAAACCCCACTAAAACCATCCTGATACTAAGAAAAGAAAACTCAACCTCAAAACCATAAAACTTGATGGGAACGAGATTGAATGGAGACAAGAAGTCAAGTATCTAGGTTTAACTTTAGACAGTAAACTCCTGTGGAATAAACACGAAAAGGAGATTACATACAAGGCAAAAAGGGCTATAATGGTGTGCAGAAATCTGGCAGGAGCAAACTGGGGCTGTAACCCAAAAATCCTAAGCTGGATGTACACTGCCATAGTGAGACCAATCATCACTTATGGAGCCATTGCCTGGTGTAGTAGAACTAGCCTATTGACGACGAGAGAAAACCTCTCCAAAATTCAAAGACTAGCCTGTATATGCATTACAGGAGCAATGAGAACATGCCCAACGGCAGCCATGGAAGTGATTCTCAACCTCACCCCTTTACATATGGTGGTGGAAAGTGTTGCAGAAAGAACAAGATACAGACTAAGTAGAGAGGGAATCATTAAAAAAAACACCTCCTCACTTCTTAGAAATCAGACAACCTGGGACATGCCACAAGACGGTATGATGAAAAAATATAACTTTTCAAAGAAATTCGTTACGGAAATGAGCAACAAGAAGGAATGGGATCCAAATACCATTACCAGACTTGGAAAGAATGTCATTCAATGGTATACAGACGGCTCAAAAGCAATAGAAGGAACTGGGATAGGAGTGTTCGGGCCAGGAACCAAACACTCTGAAAGCTTGGGAAAAACCCCAAGTATCTTTCAAGCGGAAACCCACTCCATAAGAAAGTGCACCCAGTTCAATATTGATAAAGGATACAGAAGACAAAGGATTATCATAATGTCGGATAGTCAAGCAGCCATTAAGGCACTGAGCTCTTGTGTAATCAGTTCCAAAATGGTGTGGGAATGCCTAGACAAACTCAATGAACTAGGCGAGAACAACATAGTCACCTTACTATGGATTCCAGGACACACTGGAATAAAAGGAAATGAAATAGCAGATGAACTAGCAAAGAGGGGGACTGAAATACCTTTCTGGGGGCCCGAACCCTTTTGCGGAATCAGCTCCAATGTAATATTGGAAGAAATTAGTAAAGCCGAGAAAAAGAGAAGATCTGACCATTGGAAAGATCTAGTAGGGCTTATACAATCAAAGACTCTTCTGGGTGACTACAACCTGTTGAGATCAAAAGAATGCATAAGTCAAAGTAAAACTGCGCTAAGAGTTTTGACAGGGATCCTAACGGGACATTGTCGCCTGAATGGGCACCTGAAAAAGCTCAAAATAGTGGAGGAAGAAGAATGCAGATTTTGTGGAATGGAAGAAGAAACCTCCATCCACATACTTTCCAACTGCACAGTACTCCAGAATCCTAGAGCACAGCACCTGGGAGATTACTGGATAGAAGAGGAACATTTGCCTAAGTTGAAGCCTGCAGACATCCTAAAATTCCTCAGGGAAATACGACTAAAGGAACTACTAGTTTCTGAGACTCTCCTCAGAAACTGAGTAGAAGTAAGGGGGCACAATAGACCTTTTAGGTCTCAGTGAATGTCACCCCAAAAATCACACATACACATACATCCTAAAAAATCGTGTTCGATTTGCTCAAAAGTCGTGACGACTGAGGCGTCACGCACAAGTGCTTGAAGCCCAAATAAACGAAAGCAACATTTGACATTATAATAGTTGACATTTTGCTTTTTAAAAGTTTCCAATAAATATGAAAGATACTTCACCTCAATGTCCTTACCTCAACAAGAGGGACTTAATATACCAAACATTTGAAATTAATTGAACCATTTCAATATTTTAAATTTTCGAATTTCAATATGAATATTGATATAAAGAAGAGCTAGAATGTTCCTGATTTTGTTCTAAGAATGAATACTATAAAGAAAAGTGTTTTATTGATTTGTTATACCACAAAGTTGCTGGAAAAAAGTACGCAACACGCCCAGAAACTGTTTTTTCCGGACTTTTTTGGTGATTTACTATTTTCAAACCACATCCCCAAACTTTACACCAGATATTTTTTTGATCCCCATCCATTTTAATACGTTGGATAGCTTTTTTCCACTAATCTGTAATTTTTTATATCAATTTCTACTTTGAACCAGAAAAATATCTCTCCTTGCATAAGACAATCTATAAGAGTTTTGATACGATCACTTAAACTGTTGTGAGCCTTTCAAATTTGTTCCAAAACACTTCTCTCTTTGTTTAGTGTTGATATTTGAAGTAACTTTCGCATCTACATCTTAAACGCCTCTTCTTAGTGGTATACATTCGTATTATTTCCATAACACAGCCATCATATTTATCCAGGGAAATATGAATATATGACAACATTTAGATAGACCAAATATATAAAAGGAAGATCATGGAAAGAAGAATGATTCAATATTAACAGATGGAACGCGAAGGGGGAGGATGTAAGGAAATTGTCGGATGAACATAACAAATTGATAAGGAAGCGATTGATGCAGAATAACAAAGTATAATTGTGATGATGTTATGAAAACAAAGATTGTTGGGAAAAAAGATAAAGAAATTGAAGAGAAGCAGAATTGGAATGATTGGGAAATTATTGACGATGTAAAAAGGGAAGAATGTGATTATGACTCAGAGAAACATGGATAAAGCAAACAGAAAAACCATTTTTTGATAATTTATTAAATGTACATTTCCTGCTCCACTATATTTTCCTTCGAATGAGAGAAAAAAGAAAGCAATTGGCGGTGTTTTATGCTTTCTCATCCCCACCTATTTGCTGATGTCCTGGCAACCACATTGAAGTTATTTTGTTGTATCTTGTTTGCTCCTTCAGCGTTATTGTGCAGCTTCAATTTAACCACAAAGATGAACAATTTAATGGAGAATATCAACGACAAAAACATTAAATTTATCCTGCTCAAACATTTTCCGTATTGAAAAAATACATTTCTATGGATTTATCGAAGCAAAGTTTGATATCATTTTATTAATTTCGAATATTTTGCGATTCATTAACTTTAAAAACTTACTTTTAATATACCAATATCCAAAGCTCCAAACTTTTCAAATAGCAACTTTATATTTGCACATTCTCAATACACTTCAGTATTTCTTCCGAAACAATCACAATATTATTCCCTATTTATTTATCCAACTCACAATGCACACAAACAAGTTACTTGTTAAATCCAAAATTTGAATACATTCACTCTTCTGTCACTTTTCACTCGAAAACCGCTTCACATATAACCCAATTTTTGTTTCCAAAAAAAAGTCACCGGAAAAAAAATCCAATCACTTTATTTAAGTCTACTTAACCAACTCTTGAGAGCAAAAACAATCGGTTGACATGAAATTTCCAACATGCTGTGATGGCCGGATCTCGTAATACATTATGTAGATGAGATTCGAGACGCGGGGAGAAAAGTTGGGAAAAATTCCGCCAGAGTCTGGATACGATGTTGAACGCCGCGACGACCGCCCTCTTTATCGACACCTGAACCACTGCCGGCAGCACCGTCGCATCCACCACGATCGGCTGCGTCGAGAAATTCGACTCCGGAGCGACGTTGCCGGCATCAAACGAAAATCTTGTGAAAAATAATGAGCAATTTCAAATCAGTTTCTCGCAAAGGACAAAAGGGGTTTATTTATCATATTCATTTTCGCCTAAATATCTTTACAGTTCCTAGTTGGCTTTGACAAATTAACAAGAGGTGACATCACGTCAAATTAATTTGATGTTTTGAGAGTGGTTGCGTGGAAAGATGGAGTAATTCTTGCCAATTGGAATGACCAATTATTTCCATGGATATTATGCTGATATGTATTTAATATATAATTAGGTTTAATGTTACGATCGAGCGGCTGAACAAAACTAGGTATGCGGAAAGGTTTTCCCGCAGAACTTGCTCTTCACCAGCACCGTAGAGAGACCAAATAAATAGTACCTAGAAACACTGATACTGGTAGGCACCTGGATGCTACAAATGTTTCAATCCTTCATATGGAATATTCTTGATGGAGAAAACATATGATTTATCCGTTCAACTAAGTTCATGCATGCTATGTGATTTCCCTGCTCGAATATATTTGGCAAACAGGTTGCCAGACGAGGAGAACCAAGATCCCAATCATTTTGCTACGTATACAGTCTGAACGGAATTCTCAATTAACATGATACACATCATCACGCCTGCTTTGGTGGAAATCAATTCCAATCAATGCGATATTTGTTCCCAGAGAAAGTTTAGGTTGCCCGTAAATAAGGTTAGATTGACAAAAAATTAGATCTGTGTAGTTTGCGTTTGGACATACTCTATATACTATAAAAGTAACCGGAATAAATTAAGTACGTCTACAAGCCCAACCTCTTTTCGCTAATCATAACAGAAAATGTTTGTATTTTATCGGGGAAATAGGGCGACAGTTTTTCGAGTCAAACGATGCAAATTTATCTGGTATCAATACCAACATCGAGTGTAATTCGCCGGGACAGTATCAAAACAAACTTTATTCATGGGATACTAAGTGTTTAATAATTTGATAAGTTGAGAAAAATGTCAAACCACTTATTTTGGTTACTAAGGGCCTCCGTACACGAGCCACATTTTGCGGTCGACCCGACCACAGAATTGCCGTTGCGTTTCGGCGAACTCAAGCTAACCATAAGAAACACTAAACCATACGTACACTGCAGTCAAAACGGGCATCTGCAGTCTACTTGCACTCGATCTCCGCCGAGTGGTCGCTGCTGCATCCGCCGTACACGAACCACATTCTTGTGGTCGTATGAACCGCGTTGCGCCGTCGCGTTCGAAGTAATTTGTACCTAAACGAGTGCATCGACAAGCTGTTTGCAATGGAGAATATTTTTGATACGGATACATTTATCAGTGAAATCCAAAAATATCCATGTATATGGGACTTTAAATGCGAATCCAACAGCAACAGAATTTAAAACCTTGAAGTAATTGCAAGTCTCTCAGTTGATACCACAAAATATAGGATATATATCAACACCCTGTGATGTGGTTTCAGTCGCTTCAACTTAGTTATGTGTCACAGCTTGTTTATTTACACACATGTGAACCAGTCGTTTCATAAGTGAGTTTACAGGTCGCATTCCAGTCTTCCTTTAAACGTTAATGTCGCTCACTTGACAGAAAATTACCGACTACCTTTCTGCAAATAATAATCATTTGTGAATAATTGTACGAGCCCTTGGTTATCTGAAATTTTGTCTCTGGTCTCTTGAGCTTCAACCAATCGAGAGTCGACTATATGTTATCTATTAGGTATTACATAAATAACTGTTAAGTAGTTACTAGCAACGCTAATTTCTGCTAATTTCCTGTTTTTTTTTGGTATTTTCCACTTTTCACTCAGGTGAAAAAAAAACCGCCACTCTATACAGAGGCAAAACCAAAAAGTTAGTAGATTTTCGCAGTGTTGGTACGCAGCTCTTTACTTAGTGCTTACGCTGCTTCGGTGTGGAGCGCATTTCAAACTTAAGTACTGCTTAAAAAAGACATATTTGAATCCAAACAGTGCAAACGGGCACTAGTGTTCTATTTTTCAATAATTATCATTATCAGCTTCCATGATATGCATAATTTCCCTTCAAGGGACTCTCGAGGTATGTCTTTAGGCTCCAGCTTCTATTTTCATGATAATATTTCTTCTATTTTTTCAATAAATATGAAACTAAAGACATTTTCCTGAAGGTGCGTACTGCATTTTTATGCACACAAACAATGTGTGTGAAAATTTGCTCTAGTCAGTACTGCCTGAAAATCTTGTGCGCGCACGCCAGTATGCGCACGCAAGGTATCCGTCGGTTGTCGGTTTTTAAGGAAAGATCAAAAGGATTTTGTGCTTAGTTTGGACGAGTTTGTCGTTGTAAATTTGTGTGTGTTGTATTTGTTCGTTTAATTTTGAAATAATCAATACATTATTCTTAATTTTGTCGAGAAAAGTTGGTCAAATGAAAAAACATAGGTAGAGTTTGTTCAGCTATCCTTTGCCGTTACGTCATAATGGGTGACTACTGTGATCTACTGTTTCACGTATGTCTTATATTACTTGAATATTATTTTACACTTAACCTGAAAATTATAATCAATGACATATGTTAAGAATTGTTTTCAAAATATGACAGCTGAACTATTAAAAGTAACAGGTAAAATTTATGTCGACCTTAGAAGAGAAATACGTTAATGTCGTCATAAATTAAATACAAATTGATTCTTTTTGAAGAAAAGGTTAAGTGAGAACCTGCATGAGAACTTTTAATAAAGAGTATTCCCACCTCTAGAATTGATGCAAGCTTGAAGTCGTCTGCCCTACTGTTTACCAAATTATTAATATTCTGTTGAGGAATATTTCGCCATTCTTTTCGGGCCGCATAAACAAGCTCTTGTACACTCCTGGGTGGATTTCTGCGTGCTGCCACTGCCCTGGCAAGCATGTCCCAAGCATGTTCTATGGGATTCATGTCAGGAGATGGGGCAGGCCAGTTCAAACGATTGATCCCTTCAGTTTCAAGATACCCATTTACAGCTCTGGTCCGATGAGGTCGGGCGTTATCGTCCATAAAAACGAAGGAATTGCCAACAGCTGCGCGTCATAGTCTCACGTGAGGATGTAGAATTTCTCTGAGATACCTATCACCAGTCATCGTTCCCTCCACATGAATTAATTCTGTACGATCATTTGAAATTATACCAGCCCAAAACATAGCACTTCCTCCTCTGAAGGGCTGCACGGGGCGAGTATGGGCATGCTGAGCATCTCTCGTTGGATACCGCCACACACGTATTCGATGGCTATCTTGTACCAAACAATTCCAAAATTCTTCAGGCATGGCCGCGTGTTCTTGAGCCAACTGTAGTCGGCGAACTCTGTGATCAGGTTGTAGTCTGGGCA
This sequence comes from Galerucella calmariensis, assembly GCA_910591675.1. Classification (NCBI taxonomy): domain Eukaryota; kingdom Metazoa; phylum Arthropoda; class Insecta; order Coleoptera; family Chrysomelidae; genus Galerucella; species Galerucella calmariensis. Next base: position 9,674 of record CAJUYG010001085.1, read on the forward strand.
CTCTTATTGGTCGGCGACACGTCAAACCTGTCGCAAGTATTCGTCTTCGTAATGTCGAGATCGATACTTGAACTCCCAATGCATGTCTCATATCTCTTTGGAGTGCTGGTATTGCCATGGTTGGGTTTCTTCGGATAGTTAAGTGGATATAGCGGTTCTGCCGCTGATTAGTAACACGCCTTCTACAGCTTCTAGGTCTATCACGAAGAGAATTGGTCTGGAGATACCGGTTCCATACACGAGACACATCACTTTGCCAAACGCCAACTCTGTTTCCCACGAACCTTTGAGAATGACCTTCTCCAACTAAAGCCACTATTCTTGCACGGTCAATCTCACTTATGACTTGACGATTCATGTTTGCACTTAAAATCGTCAAAATCAAATGCCTTGAATGTTAAAATGATTGCACTAAAAATGTTATCTAACAAAAAAAACTGTAAACATCTGTATATTGCGAAAAATTTGGAACATATTGAAATGGTAAACATTGATAAACAAGCCAACAAAAAATTGTTAGCGCAAAAAAATTCCTTCGCATCCGAAGAAGGTGATGCAAAACTTTTAAATCTATGTGTATTTTGTTATTCACAATAATACTAGAAATAAAGTGCATTCAAACACATTTAAAATGGAGTGGACCAACGAACAGGCGTTGCAATTAATCGATGAGTTCGAAAAACACCCTATTATTATGGTACGCCAGGCTTTCACAAAATGTTTCAAGAAATTTGAAGTCAGATGCTTGGGAGAGACTTGCATATAATTAAAAAATGGATATTTAGCTCTGCGCAACTGGAGCACATATTTTCGCGCACAAATATGAACACCCAATACGAACTATGAACTTGCAATTAAAATTTATGTCGAGACTAAAATAACTGTGCCGACAAACATAAAGATGCTCAAGTCAGTACGCACCTTGAGGCGTGAATTACCAGTTTCTGTCAAACTTTCAAAGAGAGATTGAAACTTGAGGCTATACGAAAAATCACAAAAAGAAAGATATTTTCTTGAAATGTTCCTATTGAAGATGACAAGATCTTGTTGATTAAAACGAACAACAATATTTTACGTCCGCATAAACATTTTATACACTTATACTCAATCAAAAACGAGCTTTAATAATTTCCTATTACTGTGGCATTCACCGGAATGTAATGAACTGCTTCTACATTATAGTCTGTAAATTTTATGTCGTTCGTGACAATTATCAGCATCCTTTTTTATCGTTTCGGTGCTCCACTCAATCCTCTGGATAAATTAACTCGTCGAAAACGTTAATTTTTATGTTTAAACGCGTAACATGCGGAAAACTATAAATTCCGTCTAATGTACCGCGACCGATAAAACATCACTCTCAACGCTTTTCGCTGTACATATAATATCGATCAACCGCTTAAACCGATTCTATTCTACGCCACTGACAGACACGACGCATTGGTTATTGCCGCAACGTTGTCGGTTGTAGCGAGGATCTCAAGAAATATGTTTTATAGCTGATGTTTGTTTCGTCTTTGAAGGAAACTGGAATGAATAGAATTAGTCGCGTCATTATACGCGAAAAAAAGCCTAAAATTTTTTTTCGGGCAGCACCGATCGGAATGCGGTTTTCGGCATTCGCTTGCAAAAATTATTTGTAAAAAAGTTACCTAGTTTTCATTTGTCCAAAATCAGAAATTGCATTGTTGCAGCCAAAAATGCATTCGAAAAATGCATTCGAAAAATGCATTTTTTGAGACGCCCTTCGGACAACTTAATAACTTTGTAAGAAAGAGTCAGAACTGGTTCAGAATGGGTACTCGGGGGTTTTCGAGGTCGCTGATCACGATTATAATGTTCAAATTGACACCCTGACCACCTGGGGCTCAGGAACGCCGACGATCGTCATCTCCGTGGAACACTCCCAGAATTCGTGCGGGGAAGGCGCCCGGGGTTTTTTGGGTCGCTGAATGCAAATATGGCATCGGCGAACACCCCCCACACACCTGGTGCGCCCCAACCTGGACGTAGACGTCCTCTCCAAGAATTTTTCTGACACATTCGAAAAAGACGAACAGAAAATCGTGAAGGGGGTTTTTTTGGGTCGCTGAAGCAGAATTTGACATCCAAAACGTTCCCCTGAGCACCTAGTGCACCGCAACCTGGACCTGAATGTCTTCTCCGAGGTTTTTCCAGACACATTCGAAAAAGACGAACCAAAAATCGTTGAGGGGGGTTTTTTGGGTCGCTTAAGCAGAATTTGACATTGAAAACGATCCCCCGAGCACCTAGTGCACCGCAACCTGGACCTGAACGTCTTCTCCGATGGTTTTACAGATACAACCGCAAAAAACTCATAAGTTGATACATTCATCCATGCTTAACTCCCCCTGGGGCCCTCGAAAAAGTTCATCCAGTCCTGTATGAATGACGAGAATAATCTCCGGCTAGATCTCCAAACCTGGGGTATCGTTTTCGATGTCAAATTCTGCTTTGGCGACCCAAAAAAACCCCCTTAACGATTTTTGGTTCGTCTTTTTCGAATGTGTCTGGAAAAGCCTATGAGAAGATGTTCAGGTCCAGGTTGCAGTGCACCAGGTGCTCGGGGGATCGTTTTCAACGTCAAATTCTGCTTTAGCGACCCATAAAACTCCCCCACAATGATTTTTGGGTTGTTTTTGACACTCTTGTCAGGAAAATTCTCGGAGAGGAAGTCTACGTCCAGGTTGGGGCGCACCAGGTGTGCGGGGGGTGTTCGCCGATGCCATATTTGAATTCAGAGACCCAAAAAACCCCCGGGCGCCAAGTGTTTTTCCTTCCCCGCCCGAATTCTGGGAGTGTTCCACGGAGATGACGTTCGTCGGCGTTCCTGAGCCCCAGGTGGTCAGGGTGTCAATTTGAACATCATAATCGTGATCAGCGACCTCGAAAACCCCCGAGTACCCATTCTGGGCCAGTTCTGACTCTTTCTTACAAAGTTATTAAGTTGTCCGAAGGGCGTCTCAAAAAATGCATTTTTTGAATGCATTTTTGGCTGCAACAGTGCAATTTCTGATTTTGGCCAAATATTTCTTCGACGCCAGCTTCCCAGAGTAGCTAGACATGAACCATATGCGAAGCGTTTCTTATTTTTAGAAGAATTCCAATGAGGTGATACATTTTGTTTCGAATATTTTATTATTCGAATATTTTAATATCAAATCCAATCTTTCATCGTTATTTCGACCTGAAAATAAACGATATGATAATTATGTATTGTCTATAATAATTCCCTGAACTAGTTCCGCAGGTAGTTTTTCATCATATACTGAATAATAACAAAACTTGGGATTAGGTTTCAGTGGGAATGTATGCTCCTAGCTTTGTTCAATCAGTTACGTTGTGAAATCGTTACTGCAGCTGCTGTGCAATTTATATTTTGTGTTGGCAACTACGTCAACTTTTAACTAGAGGAAAATGGCAATCAAAACTACATATTCAACATATAAAATGATGAAATAGTTTAGTAGTTGAAGTTTTCCATCTCATTTGGATGAACCATCTCTTCTATCAAGCAGAATTGAATATTTTCAATTGAAAAACACACCAAAAATTAGTTTTCTAGAACTCTAGTGCCTCGTGCTTAACAGTGACACTTCCAGAAGTCCATTGTCCATTATGTACCACAAACAATAATTTACAGCCATTAAAAATAACCTAGACGAGACAAAATTTCATTTAGTTATCTTAGGTTCGAAGCATATACACAAACACATACGGTGTATTATAGAAGCCAAACAGATTAAACTCATTATTTCGGTCACATATTTATGAAAAATATGTGTTTAAGTGTTAAACATTATTGAAATGTATGTATCACATGTTAAGAGCTAATTATAATATTGCAAAACTGTTCATGAGTACCTATCATTATCTCCGTGTTTATGGACAATGAACGTTATTCATGTGGCTCTTTGTTATTGTTTGT
>CAJUYG010001085.1:28622-63137 GCA_910591675.1 Galerucella calmariensis
TTATGTTCTTTTCTAACTACATTAAAACCACTTGATACAATTTTTTAGGAATATCTTTGATTTTGAGAAATATTAGGTTTTTGTTTTTGGGTATGTGGGACCCAACGCGTCCCTTCTTGTAAAATAATAACACGCGTCCACTCCAGGGTTAATAGGTATTCTCTTGGGTGATGGCTCTGAATCGGTTTGTGTTCATTTTTCAATAAACTCCGAAGAACTTTTAGTTGTCAATAATGACAAATTAAAAGTAAAATTTTGACGTTTCAATGTGAACGAAGTATTATCGATGAACAAGCAGAATTATCAGTAGTAATACCCCTAGGGTCTTGATAATACCGAGATAATTTTGTCATAGAGAATGCTGAAAGCGTGTTGCTTGATAATAGCCCAAGGCCGCAGGCCGAGGTCTATCATCTTTGAGCTGTAAGATAATTTTTTACTTTGTAGATATCAAAAAATTGATTGTCAATCTGATGTTTAATAATTTTCAATACAAACTTGATTAGTTTTAATCAAGTATAATTTATGAAATCAAACAATTTTATTTTGTTGAATCTACATTGTATTTAAACATAAAGTGACGCGTTTCGCTAACACAGTAGCTTTTTCAAACGAATGGAGAAATATAATTATACCTCAATTCGTTTGAAAAAGCTACTGTGTTAGCGAAACGCGTCACTTTATGTTTAAATACAATGTAGATTTAACAAAATAAAAGTGTTTGATTTCATAACTTACTATGGATCTACATCAAGTAAAAGCCTCATCTATTCAATTTTCAAATATAATTCATTTTTATTTAAAACTACAGTTGTGAAAAGTACAATTGGTAAATTAATTGAATGGTTAGATGCAATACCAAATCTTCGCGACAATTTTAATCCAGTTGTCAGTTTGGCGTTTAATTAATTGTTAATAAAAAATAAACACCAAACTGAAAACACCACATGTATTGTATTATCGCTGTAATACAGCGGTGATTGGATGAAATTTGACACATGACTTGAAATTAAGTAATTTGATTGGTTACTATATTCAGTAAAAAATTATCAGTATAATACCGAATGATTGACTAGAATAATGTATTGCTATTGGTTAAAACCACCAAAATGTCAGATTTTGACAAGCGAAAAAAATATTCGATTATATTTTTCTTTCGATGAAAATTGTATGTATTTTGCATTTTCTAGTTTTGTGTGCTGTGTGCATTTATTCTGTGGAAAATACACTAATCAAGAAAAATTCAATATCGGAAAACCATTTTTCAAAATAACTGATGAGAGAAATAGAATTTATGATAATTATTACTTGTGATTGAAACTTTAAGTAAAATTACGCTTCTAATTCTACTAAATATCGTCTAATGTAAACTAGTTTGAGAAAACCGAAGAAAATCCGCTTTCCATTTTATTAGACAATCTCGGCTTGAAACACTTTCATTTTTTGAGTTAATGTATTCTGATTAAACTCACTTTCTGACTGCAACTTCTCTCATCTTCGAATTTATTATTTTCCCCTGGATATAATTAACTTCTACAGTTCATTTTCGAGCAAAAATAGGTTCCTTAAAATGGTGGTGGATAATAAATTTGAGAAGTGGAATTTATACGGATGAGAATTCGAAAGAAAAACTATACAACTCGACCCACTGGAATCTCAATGAAATATTTGTACCCCTTTTTTACGGAACAATATAATCCAAAAGTAGTAGGCACATCGTCATTTTCCACGTACATTTCCGAAAACATTTTCAAGCCCACGTACAAAATACTAAAACAGTTATGGGGGTACAGATCCCTTAACTTTTTCTTAGAACCTACCAAACATGGAAGTTAAATCCGTTAGCACGGGTTACGACAAGACGTAAAAGTTTTATTGTGGACTCACTTTGATGTTTTCTTTATCAGTAAATATAATATATCAGCGTAAGATGGTGGGCATTTGATTTTATTAGATTTGTCAAGAAACTTTCTGATTGTTGATTTAACGAGTTTACGGAGATATACGGAGAATAATTTATTGCTTGGCCAATAATTTCAACAAGTGACATAATTTGAACAATGAAATTGAACAAATGGCTATTGAACGACAAAAATTTTGCATTCCAAGAAAATATATACCGCAAGTACAACTGTTATTGAAAATGTGAAATACTTCCTAAAAATGCGGAAAACTTGAATCTCAGTATAAAAAACAAATCCTTGAATTCTGGTGGGAGTATTGGAACAGAACAGTCATTATACGTTTCAACCCAATTCTGAGAGCACCTCTATCGCCAACCGCCAAGGAGAGAAGCAGCGATCATTTCATTGATGATAAAATTGGTAACATCAAATTGACACATACTGTCATACGACTATTTACAGTTATATCACAGAATACACCATCCCAAGAAGAAGCGAAGCTTGTGGTAATTTTCAATTCATTTTCTGAGTGCGCATGTCTGACAGTCGCCATTTTAAGCTCGTTATCTGTCAATGACATGTGATTTTGTTTACCAAAGAATTTTCTTTGTTGTGAACTTTTTATTATTAACATATTTTTTTGTGTTTCGAACGATAAAATTTGTTTACAAAATTACATTTATTAGTTATGACGCCAAAGACTTCTGCAATTCGTGGCTGTTATTCAGGTGATAGATGATAATAATTGAAAAACACAACTAAACTTTGATATCTTTGAAGAAAAGTTTACTGTAGCTTCTTTTTTATAACTTCGTTGTCACAGATATAACTTTTAAATAATAAATATTAATAATAAAAATTTCATATTCAAACACCATACTTATTGTGATTTTATATCATCATTTACTGAAATTATTTCTATTGTAAACTGATATTATAAATAATATATAATCTCTTATTATTGTATTGGTTTTCAGACTCACCCTATTCTACATATTATAGTGCTACATAAATACAAACTCACACATATAATTTCGATAACAATATAGAAAATAAGAATCATTTGGTTAAACAATAGCTCATTATATTCTTGATAATGGATGGTACCTACTCCAAAAACAGAAGCTGAAGCTTATATTTATAATATTTTCACAATATTTGTTATGCTGTTAAATTAACTTTAACAATTCATAAATTAAGTTGAACAATTGAAACTTTGTTGAAACAAGTCATAAAAATGAACAATTATTATTGGAGATTCTGTGGTTTCACTTTTTTGTAGTTAACATTTAATTTAAATTTTTTGAACAATTTTCTCAGTGTAACTTGATCAGTTATCTGTCAACGTCAGTTTGAAAGTCACGAAATTCTGCCCCCAAAACTTCAAAGGATTTACGCAGGCTTTCGTTTCTTGTTTGGCTGGTGTATTCTGTGGTTATATACTGAGCGAATGTCAAATTTGTGATTTGGTTATATTTGGTTATATTTGGTTATATTCAAAAAGAATATTGAAATGTGTTTCAAATAATTAACGATCTGAAAATTCTAAACAGGGTTAACGATCTTTCGAAGTTCTTCTACCTAAATGAAGTTCCGAAGATCCATCTTTTGGTTTTAATTAAATTTATATTATGAAGAACTGAACTTTATAACGCCGTGAAATTAATTCGTTATCGCGTTTCCTCCAATTTAAAGCAATTAACTGAAATTTAAGAAACACTCAATGTTACGTACCTAGGAAGAGGTGAATGGTGATGGCGTGAAAAGAATAACTAAGTTAGAATGCTTCAAAGGATACGGTTACGTTCGATAGAAAGCAGTTATTGTTAGTGGAACTTTGAAATCAAGGCACTGTCCTCTATTATACATTATGTACTTCTCCTGCTTTTTCTGTTAAAAACAAATCCTCTCGCTCAGCACTTTTATAAAAAGTAATTTCAAATGGTAATTTTGGAATCTAGAACAAAAGTGATTAAAAACAAATTTTCATCGCATTTTTTAGAATTCCTTTTTTCCTAGGTGAAGTGAATTACAGTATTTGATGCGAGCTCAATGGTTTTGGAAAAGTTCTCTTCATATTGTTAATTATGCGTTTGATTCCAATTACACTGGAGGCCCATTTTCTTTTTTTTCAGGTTTCAATATCCCGATTTTCACCTCCGTTGAATATTTATAGGATCATTATTACGTAGATGCATTCGCTTTTCCATTTTAATGAATTTCCTATAAAAACGTTGAAATTAATAATAAATCCGATTTCCAATCCATAAAATTATTGTCTATATTCAAATGAATTGAGTTAATCCTATCCAAACTGTCAAAAATATTCACCTGTTTTATCACGATGAAACATATAGCTTTGGTTTGCATTTAATTAAATTATACAATTGTAAATTATAAATGATATGAACAATTGATACTGACAGTGTTATAGAGTTCAATATAAAAATTTTGACATCGATTCAAATAATCAGTTCCATTTTGGGGATCCACTTAATAAAATTTATTCAAATAAACTTGTTAATTATTGCTATTTGCATATTATTATTAACTTATGAAATTTTCATTTACAGGATGGATAACATCGTGTGACAAGTATTCAAGGTAAGTGGATTTCTGTACTTTGATTAAATGAATGTGAAATAGTAACAAAAATAAATTTCATGCCACGAAATAAATCATAAACATCGAATTTGTATGGAAACCATCGGAAATATACTCTCGAAAAAATTAAGGCTGGTGATTGCACGTATGAAATTATGATGAGTTTTTCCCAAGAATTGGGTTTTTGTTGTTTTTTCTTCAATTCGAGTGAAGATTGGAATTTGAATTTTTGTAATTGTTATGCAGTCGCTATGACTAGCCTCCGGATTTTTTCCAACATCCATGGTACATCATTAGGGGGTGGAATTATCAACACTTAATGACAAATGATTAAAGCATTTTCAAACCGTGAAGAACGGAGAATATACTTAATTTATAACCGAAAATAATGTCGAATGCTTATAAGGAATACTTTTTTGCTAGCGAAGTAGAGCCTAGTGCGTGAAATTCAATATTCAAACACGGAAAGCGGAGAAAGGATACGATAAAATCGATGGTATAATGGACAAAGGATGTTAGGCTTATGGGTCTGAAGGATTTAGTCACTGTGTAGGTATTACGACCCGGCTTGGGTATGAAGACAACTCACACCTGCCTCCACTGTTCGGGGACATACCTGCGTGCCAAACAGGCCCGAAAGATATGCACCAAAATTGTGCCAACGGCCTCCCAGCCTTGTTGAAGCTAGGCCGGGAAGATTTGGTCTTCTCCCGGAGACTTGTATGGTCTAAAGGTCCGTATTGCCCGAGTACTCCGCTCGTATGTGACTATTTCTTTTGCTAGAAGATAGTCCTCTATACACGGTCGTTGTATGCCAACATATCCCATGTCTGGACACTCCCGCTCGATTTTCTCACAGCCAGGAAGTGTGTCTCTAGTAGATGCTGAAAGGTATCTTCCGGTGTTTCGGTGAAGACACCCGGTGCGACCTCCATGCAGCCTAGTGCGCTGTCCGGCGATTTCGTTAAGATCCGGCGCAGCCTTGACATTTGAGATACCGTGACGATATCCTCACAGAAGACCCGCCAGGCACCTCTCCGAGCCAACCTGACCGGTATTGGCGGTACTGCTCCCAATCCAGATCCGAATTTGTCTTCCTGGCCCTATTAAATAGGCGCCGGGTATATTGTTGTTCCACCATTTGTGGCCCTTACCCTCCTTCCTCGTTTTTTTGACGCAGTTTTCTTCATAAGACGAGACAATATTCGAGCCCAGCTCCGCTATGGCCCGATCGGTCTCATCAATATTGTCAAAATTCCTAGGGAAACCGTCAAGCCTCCTTGCAAGATCCAGTTTATACCGTTTCCAATTGGTAGTCTTAGGGTCCCTATACTTAACTGATTGTTTTTCAACATCAACCCTGTAACTGAAACAAATGTAACTGTGATCCGACAATGACGGATCATCATTAACATTTAAGTCCCTCACCATACCATACCATTTGTAAGTTATATTTCTCCAGTGTCCCTTTGGTTTCAAAAATAGTCGCAGTGAGGTAATATTGTCTCCTTGTTCAAATATTAGTTTATGAAAAATACATCTAGGGGTACAGGGCAGCTTTGTCTTCCATTATTAGAAACAGTAACACATAATATAACACTTACGCATAAGAACTTCAGGAGTATTTTTACCCCATAGCAATATTATTTTGTTCACTTCAGACAAATCAACGAAACTGAACTGTTTTTCAGCGTAACAAATTAAGGTTGACGATACGCTTATGCTTAAATTCTGTCCTCAGACAACACTGGGTGATCATTTGAATTCAGACACATTTACTGAGTCCATAATATGAAAACCGATTAAGAAATCGAGATGCGGTTTTGACTGAACGGCTCCAGTAATTAAAATTTTACTTACGCTGTTGCCAATTTAGTATTTTTTCCCTTAACTCTAGGAAAAAACTTTTTTTTGGAGATTAATAACTCATAAACACCCTGCATGCTTTTGTACCGTCTGATAGGCTGAAGCTTCTACTCTTTAAACTATCTCGTGATAATATTCCACCGAATTATTTGTTGGCAGTTCAAGAAATGTTGGATGTTAATAACAATTCCGTCTCTATAAGAAGAATGGCCATATGGCCAATGCGGTAAGGTACATAAACCATTGAAATATTCAAAATGGAGGCACGTATAATATAACTTTTTCGAAAAAATTGTTCCAGGGGCATATAACAAACGTCTATTCATGAGCGAAACTCTTTTGTGAAAGAAAATAACCCTTCACACAAAATTCAATGGAACTGAAACATAACATGAGATACGTAATAGATAATATTCAATCACAAATGTTCAGACTCTTCTCTTAAATCTTTAACTACGCTTGTATGAATGCATTAACATCAATTATGGGCATAAACAACAACTTTTGTATAAAAAAATTTATGTAGGTTAATTAAGCACATACATATAACTTTGTACTTACTTTATACATTTTCTTGATGTTATTGTTATGGTTGCTTCCAATAAATTCTTCTTTTTGACCTGTTTTTAACCATAATAACTTAATTCATATAATGATCTCCAAAAAAAACCAACTTTTTCCTGGAGTCAAGGAAAAAAAATACCAAATTGGCAACAGCGTAAACTAATTGTTAATTCCTGAATCCGTTCACTCAAAACTGCTTTTCGATATCTTAATAGGTTTCCAAGTTATGGGCTCATTAAATGTGTCGGAATTCAAATGATCACGGTTCATCTTTAAAATAGAATGACACTGTCCATATCATAATCATGGAAAGATGTCATGTAGTCAACTTTTCTCTTTATAATGTTAACTTGGATGAAATAATCGTTCACTTGCTGTTTTGATCATTTTGAGTTGATTAATTAATAATTTCTACATCAAAGGTTGAAATTCCGTTTAGTCCTTGAAACAGGGTTTAAAGAGATGTACTTCGTTATTCATTAATCCGGTTTTAATGAATTATATTCTTTATACATTAACAAGTATGATACTGAACAGCACTCATTTTATAATTTATCATCACAAAAATAGAAGATACAAAGTGTCCGTTGAAAATCGTACGTACGGCAGGTCAGAACCCAAGAGTATCTTATTTAAAATGTAAAAATACACTTTAATTTGCAGGGGGACTAATATTCATACATTTCTACACAAAACTGCAAACCCACGCAGTTCCGGATCGAATCATCATTTTTATTAAATAGCAGGTGTGGTCAGTTTTCTATTTATGAAATAACTATAAGGATATTTTTGTTTCAACTAATTTATTTGTCGAATATTGGTATGAACAGAAAAAACAAAGAATGTCATCAAATTAACGAGCTAATGCTGGAAATAACCTTCTCCGACCTCTATGCAATGCTACAATCTAACTAAAAATAGCCAATGAATTTGAATTCAAAATACATTGTTTTTGTAAGAATTGACCTTTTTGCTATGATATGTGAGAAATATGAGAAATGAATCGTAAAGTTGTGTGGAGCGATAAAGTATCGTTCAAGTGATGTGTTATTCGACCACATTGGCTAATTAAACAAAAATTGGGGTTGATGCGGGGCTGCATTAAATTTTGCTCGGAAATTCTTTCCACTCCCAATGAAATTTGACTGTTTTCACACATTTTGTAGAAATCCTTGGCTTTTGAGTTCTGTGAATATGGGGTGTACAAAAAATTTGCATACGAATGGAGAAAAATGCTAAGTTCAAATACCACAAACAAGATTATCAATAAAATCATTTTTGTAGATACGTAGTCAAGTACAAAAGTAATCCCCATCAGTGACCCTATATAATTATTATATATCCACTTTAGTTTGGCAAACCTTTTCGAAGCTATGCGGCATCGGTAAGGGGTGATATCTGTCATGAACCAATGGCATACGGAATTTTATAAAAGTACTAAGAATGCTTTTTCACTACTAGCTGTGATGTTTATTGCCTCTTCTAGCCAACTGAGAAGTTGAATTCCTCTATTAGTGGTTGATAATTTTCTATTATAAACCTAGGTCAATAATGGACAAATTAAAATTTTTTGAGAATTCAGGGTAGTTCAACAAAGGTGAATACTTTATAGCTGAGTACACATGACTCGAAAGTCAAGAAAACAAATTTGTATTCTGTGTAAATATTAATTTATTAAAATCGCAGAGCGCTTTCGGCTGTTAAGCCATCTTCAGTGCTTACCTGCAAGTAAGCAATAAAGTTGGAAATTGTAAAAGAAGTAGATAAAGAATTACTTACTCGTCAGGTAATTTATACAAGAAACTTTGACAACACATTGACGTCACAAAGTAAAAGATTTAGGATTACATTAAAATTAAAATGATCCCTTGTTTAGGGTGATATACATTTTTGAATTTGTTAAAATTTTAGACTGAACTACGAACACGTGTTCGTCTAACGGATGTTGAAGTGACACTCCTTCAATTTTAAAAAATTAGCATATGACAAATGACAGTGAACATAGAACTCAATCAATTTGACATGAGTTTAAAATGACATTGAAAATGAGATCCTCTCTCTATGATGATATTCATATTTATCCACAACATCATCAAACTTACACCATATAGTCCATTTGTTTATTTTAAATATTTCTGAACTTTGTTGTAGTTGTTTTTAGAATTAGATTTAGTAATGGGTTCTCATTAAACCCTTAATCTTTTTCTTACTAGTGGTGGATTTGAGTAATGGGTTCTCATTAGACTCTAAATCAGATCTTTCTAATTGAAAATTTACTCACATTGGTTTTTGAGATATTACTTGATATATAATTGACTTTTAGATTCTATAGATTTGAATATATTTTAATAACTTCTGTAATTTGTTTTTACATACTTCATTATTTGAATGGTTATTGTATTTAGGAGTTTCCTTTAACTATTAATTGGTTATCTAGTTTGAATTAGATTTGGTAAGGGGTTCTCATTAGACCCTTAATCTCATTCGTTTTTGGAATTAGATTTGAATATTGAGTTCTCATTAGACTTTAATCAAATCTGTTTTCCCTTTTTAGATATGTTTTGTTATTGGGGACTACCAGACTACAATGTTTATTTAATTCTGTTGTTTGGAATCATTCTCAGATAATTGATTTCATTATTATTTGCATTAACATTTTGAGTGTTTGAATTGATTTGTTTACTTTTGGATCTCTCTTGACATACATGTGAATTTTCTAATTTGAATTAGATTTAGTAATGGGTTCTCATTAGACCCTTAATCTTTTTCAGTATCTTATAACTTGATAGGTTCTGATTAGACTTTAATATCAAATTATTTATTTATAATTTTATTTAGGAAATTTGCATATCTGTTTTTGGACGTTGAAGAATTCAATGAAGAATTTTTTCAATGTCATTTTAAACTCATGTCAAATTGATTGAGTTCTATGTTCACTGTCATTTGTCATATGCTATTTTTTTAAAATTGAAGGAGTGTCGCACTTAAACATCCGTTAGATGAACACGTGTTCGTAGTGAGTCTAAAATTTTAACAAATTCAAAAATGTATATCTGGATATAATACACCCTAAACAAGGGATCATTTTAATTTTAATGTAATCCTAAATCTTTTACTTTGTGACGTCAATGTGTTGTCAAAGCTTCTTGTATAAATTACCTGACGAGTAAGGCCGAGTTGTACGAAACAACGTTCATCAGTAGATCAACTGAACTGTTAGTCACAGGTGATCTCAGTTCAAAAAAAAAGCGTTGTTCCAGCTCATATTGACTTTAGTTCAACTGATCGGCGATGATGTGATTTTTTTCTAATGTTGGTAGTTCTATAAATAGAGAATATGTTATCCGTGACATGTATTCTACTGAAATATGGCCCTCTATGGGCTTATTCGTGGCGGTTCTGTGTTTCGTGATTCTATAAAATAATTTCTTTATTCTTTTGCTTGTCTCTGTTGTATTGTCATTAACTTGGTTAGCTTATAAACGTGGTGAACCATAGTGGTGAACATAGATTGTTTATAAACATGGGGGACGCCAAAAAATATACAAGAACTACAAATTTCACTGCAAGAGAAGAAAATGTATTGTTAAGTTTGGTGAAGAAATATAAGGATTCAATTGAAAATAAAAAAACAGATACAAACACTAACAAAATAAAAGGCGATGCTTGGATTAACCTAGAGAAAGAATATAATGGTATATGTGCAGAATATCACAGGGATGTTAAAACTCTGCGAAACAAGTATGAAAATATAAAAAAAAAGAACGAAGAAAAAGTTTGCAGATCAAAAAAAATATATCACGGGTACAGGAGGTGGACCTGAGAAAGATATCGTTGTCACCACTGTAGACAATGATATTTATGAAATTATAGGAACACAATTAACAGGTCGTCCTTCAGAATTTGATGATGATACTGTAGCAGGTAACTATTTTTTATATTAATTATTTTATCTTGTATAACTATTGGTATATGTTTCTAGAAACCATTCAGATCACTACATCTGATGCAGGCCCATTTGAAATTGCAAATATGGACATAGATTTTGATGTGCCTGGTGAAAAGACAGATGAGCTGCTAAACGCCACACCAACAAGTAGCAAGGATCATCAGAAAGAAGGAACTTGGGCTAAATATACACCAGCCATGTTACAAGCTCCCAAAAATAAATCTTTATGTACAAAAAATAAAGAAAATGAAAAACGTCCTAAGAGAGCAGTTGGAAAGAATTCCTTAGGTTATAGATTAGAAGAATGGACCTATTCTAAAATTGCTTTAGCTGAAATGCAGCAAAAGTGTTTCCTAGAGGAACATAATTTAAAAGTTACCCATATGAAGGAACAGCATCAACATAACTTGCAGCTTCAAGACAGAGATGCTGAAGAACGAAGCTATTATTTGAAAAAAGAACATGAAATGAGAATGGAGCTACTAAAGCTTGAAAAACAAATGATATTAAAAAAAAACTAGTGACTTTACTGTAAAATGTTGTGTATATAAATATATATAATTTACTTATATTACCTACTTATTATTAAGAGGAGGGGAAAATACAAACACACTTCAAAGAACTAAGTATATTCTGTCAATATTTAACTGGTTTCTACTGTAGGTTTTAACATATTTGGTAAAATTGTATAAACTACATAAACATGTCCTTCAATAGTAGTAAAGAAAACTATAATATATTTGCAAAATATTGTGTTATTAGAGCACGCCGAATATTATCATTTAAACCATGATTATTGTCTCTATTGATTACACCATTATTCACATTATTTGTGAATATTATAGTAGCTTCTATTTCGTCATTATTCCTTATAGGATTTTCATCATTCATTTGAATGGCAATATTGTGTAATACTGCACAAGCTACAATAATGGCTTCCACTTTTTCAATGTTTAAGCGTATTCCAACAGCCAAAATGGGGAAACGTCTTTTCCATATTCCAAATAACCTTTCTATCGGATTCCGAGTTCTAATTTGAGCCTCATTAAACATATTTTCAGCTGGTGTCTGTGGATTCAACAGCGGGGTGATTAAATATGACTTTATTGCATAGCCACTATCACCAACCAGAAGGTTATCGTCAAAATTTCCATCTTCCAAATCTGATCTCAGTCTAGAATTTCGGAAAATGTTAGAATCGTGTGAGGATCCTGGCCATCTAGCGACAATATTTCTTATTATACATTTCGAGTCGCCAACAACTTGTACATTCAATGAAAAGAAACCTTTCCTATTTCTATAGGTTTCTGCATAGGGCCCACCAGGACTTTGTAATTTGATGTGTGTGCAATCTATGGCCCCAATGCACTTTGGAAATCTTGCAATATCGTAAAAATCTTGCCTCGTTGCAGTGATTTCTTCTTCATCATTGGGCATATTAATAAAATTATGCTTTAAAGAAGCTATAGCTCTGGTAACTTTGTGTACAATCCTACTTGCAGTAGATTTATCTACACCACAAAAGTCGCCTGTAACTTGCAAAAAACATCCTGTTGCCAAAAACCTCAATGTTAAAAACACCATATCTTCAGGGGATACAGCATGATTTCTGAAATAACATTGCAGTAAGAATACAACAAATAAATGATAGTTTCAGTTTTAAAATAATTAGGATGCTTACCTATTTGTCTTAGAAATAATATTTTCTCTAATCTCATCAATTACCATTTGTACAGCTTGTTTTGATAACCGAAATCGGAATTTAAAATCCCGATCATTCCACTTAGTAAAATGATTTGAGCGTTCCCTATACGTCTGTCTCAATCTCGGATTTTCTATGTTATCAATTAACTCCAAAAAATCTTCATCATCAGTTAATTCTCCCAAAAAATCCATTTTATTATATCAATATATTAGGATGATGTCAAAAAAATGAAGGATCAAGCTTGAACCACCTTTGAACCGACAAGGTATCAGCGTTCAATTGATCTTGTTTATGAACTGTCGATCAGCCGTGAACGAGGTTGGTACAACTTAATTTTGTCCTTAAACCATAGTCAACATTGAACTGCTGGTGAACTTGAAATGTACAACTGGCCCTAAGTGATTCTTTATCTACTTCTTTTACAATTTCCAACTTTATTGCTTACTTGCAGGTAAGCACTGAAGATGGCTTAACTGCCGAAAGCGCTCTGCGATTTTAATAAATTAATATTTACACAGAATACAAATTTGTTTTCTTGACTTAGTTCAACAAAAACTTGAACTTGTGCAACATAATTTTGTATATCCAGGAGATTGTCTTTAACATATTTGCTGTTTAAAATTGCCTATCAAGATAAACTTATTTGAATAAAAATGCCGTTAGTTTAAAATTCGCGCTCAACCAAAAATGACTGATGACATAACGAGTACGTTCATATTATATCGAAAACTGACAGTGTACTTGTCAGTCAGTCGACGGGTCAACGCTTCTCGTGGTGCATTTGTGAATTATTTTCCATTTTTGTCCTAAATTTGGCTAGTAGTGGAAAACATTGTATATACACCATGGTTTCGAAGACATTCAGTAACCTCGTACCTTATTCCGCTCTGTGCAAAGCACTCGCGAAATAATCTCGGTGCTCTGTCAATAATAATAGTTTTTACCACCTTGGAGTATAATATACTAATTATGATTATGTATGCATGGAAGCTGACTTATGCTTTTCTTCAACCAAATATAGTTGAAAATCGTAATTGAACTCAATATGAATACAAAATAAATAAGAAATCACCACAAACCGTACCCCATCCATCAGTATCCTCATATTAATTTTTCGAAAATTCTATAAAAACAAGTACCCAAGCCAAGACATACAACTTCCTTCATATTTGATTGTTCCATAAAACTTTTTGAGTCACACTGTATGTGTTCCTTTTGTACAAGAAGAGACACAATATATATGAAAATTGGTGAGTTTCGAATATATTTATTTTCCATACCAAATCCCGAATTTGTCCAGTATAAGAATAATACACAGTTGATAATGTCTCACCCTTTATCAGTGAGATGATAAGAGTTCCCATTCACTTCTCCTCCTTTCTTGGAGATTAATTCCTTATTCGGAAAAGGATCATCCCGATAAATTAACTTGGAAATTTCCTCCGTGTTATTACGACAAAACCAATTCCATCTTACTATCTCTAGCTTCCTTCTCTTGTGGTGAAAAAAACTTTCCCCCCTCTCTCCATGGCTCCATTGCGACCGCCCAGGGCAAGATGAAAACTCATAGCTAACTTCGATTTCATTCCATCTCGTAGCCGGAATCACTCGAGAACTTTTTACCCTAATCTATAATATATTTGATACCCTTGAGATATTGAAAAAGTCCCAACATTGTGATATAGAATTCGAATACAGTTACGAATGTCGTAACATATTTGATCTTACTTCTATGCAGTCCCATTCGGATATGCCATATGTTCTGGTATATCGATAAATGTGACTGAAACTCGTTTGAATTTAACCTTTTTTTTTACTGCCCACATGAAAAAATATGCTTTAGGTCTGCTCCTTTTCAAAATGATTATAGACAGAGAAAAAAACATATACAAAAGAAAAGATTTTTTTTTCAACATGGTTTTCCACTGTTTTCAATATAAAGACTTCTGTGATGTTTTCAATTAACGCAATTTGTCTCGACATTGACATGCATTAAGTGCTGATTAACATGAGTAATAAGCAGAACTATATTGAAAATAAGTATTTTTGGTAGTGCTACGAGTATACCTGGGCTTAATTGAACAGGAGAACATAATATGTGTAAGAGTTGACAACACTTCCAATCGTTTTGACTTTTATTCGAAGATAACCCATTGTGTAATAATATACAAAAATTTCAACTTTACACGATAGTTGGCAAGAAAATAATTGAAAAATTAAATGAGAACATCATTGATCTAAAATAAATGACGTTAATTTAAGTATATTCCAAAGATAGCTGCTTAAAGTTTTTCCCCCTAAATAGGTTAACATTTTTTATCTACAATTGTTAGGTAACGGGTACGATTTGACACTATTTTCAGTGTTATAATGACGTCTATAACCGCACTGGTGCGTTTTTGAATACATTATCGCACTAGTGCGATAATAGGAATCAAGAAAAATATTTATACTAGAAGTAAATATTTAGAATAACACAGGAAGCTAGATTTTCAATATCCGAAGGGGGATTGTCTTCGTTTGAACTTATTTTTATAAATTTTTGTTCTTTCAACTTCGAGAATTTGAGACATAACTAATTTATTTTATTTACGCAGCTTTGTTTGTCTTTGCTGCTGTGGTCACAAAATGTGATCTACAGTTAGTAGGTACCTCATGTTTGCAGTCAATACTAATAAAAATACGTTGGATTGAAGTTTTTTTATGATAAAATCTTATGATATACTGTTAATAATATTAATAAACAGTTGTAAATAAAATTTTGTACGTAATACGTGGGATAGGAATTATTAACGCACTTATGTGATTACACGATTACACGTTAATAATGTCCATATCCCACTACTTACGTGAATAACTATTAGAGCATTGACTAATGTTTCCAAATTTTGCAGACATGATATATTTTGTTTCATGTCTGTATATTCCGGACACTCAAACCAAATTTGAGAAATAGTTTCCTTCCCGTCCATATTACAAACAGGCCCAACTAACACAATAAGCATCGAAGCACTTGAAGCTAATAGGCAATTAAAACCGTCCACTAAATCTTCTACATGTAGCATTCATTACATAATCGCTGCCTAAAGGGAGTGCGCGGTTTGGCCTTAAAGTAGATTTGAAAGCTTATTAGCAATTCAACCTGTAGGCCTAAATAGCCATAAATTGGCACCAAAAGAGCATTTTATTAGATTTGATTGCCAACATTGGCTGTCAGAGTGATATAAAGAAGCAGTCAATTAGTCCAGATATGAGAATGTAACGAAGTTTTGTTTTGGATAAATATTAGATTGATATTGGAAATTTATGCCAACAGTTATCTAAGTGTTCACAAAAACGAACATCGTCAACTGTGATGGCAGATCTTTCCTTCAATATATATTATGACAATTATTATTGTTTTTGAAACTGGAACCATTAAAAATCTCTACAAACCTTACTTTTCTGTAAAATGTGAATGAAATACTTGAAAACCTGAATACCTGAAAACAGAGGGGCCAGTGATAACTGTAAGCAAAATATACTCTATGTAATACTAGTTCATTATTGTCTTTTTATTGCTTAGTTACCAACTATCTAATGTCGTACTTTATGCCCGTGCGGGCATAAAGAGAAATAATTTTTTGTTCAACTTATTTAATAACTATGTCGTGAGCTTCTTTAGACTTTTTTGACAACATATTTACAGTTGCTTTCTTTGCTTTTTCAATAATTTCGTCAGGAATTCCATAATCTTCGTTCATTTTGACTTCTAACTTTGACACATAAAATTTATTGTGATATTATGACTACGTATGTCAACATTCACCTATTAATTTAAACCGGATTTTTTTAAACACTGATTTGTATTGAGATTGGATTGCAATAACGAACTGGTATGACATAAAAGTTTGTATGTACCGCAGGTATAAACAGATGTGTATACCCTCGGCGATTTACAAACCCTCGGGCCAGAGGCCCTCGGCTTCGTAAGACGTCGCCCTCAGGGCATAAACATCTATTTATACCCTTGGTACATAAATAACTATTATGAATTAAATTATTTTATTATAAATTACGGTGTCACTTTCAATTTTGATACCTATCAATGAATTATATACATGCAATTGAAATTGAAGTTTCTTATAGTATTTTTAGTTGGATTGATTGATAATATTATATGTGATGGATTAAATTGATTTATCTTTCCCAGATTTTCTGATATTTGTATCCCAGTTTGAAAACAAATAATGTTCTGAACCAGATTATTTGCATATTATTATTCTATATATAAAAATTGTATCATATACCTATCAATATATAAATATAAAAACTATGGCAACATTGCTCATTATCGTGAGCAAACTGTTCGGCCATGTATTTATTGTATTGAATAAGCATTTCTCTATGCCAATACGAAGCTTTATGGAATTAAAAACTAGATAGCTGTTTGTATTGCTTTGTGAAAGCTTTCAGAATTATGAAGTTGGAGAAAAAAAGATTATTGTGAGGATATGTTTTGAGTAATACATTGTTTTATAGGTCATATAATATAATGATTATTTCGTAATAAAAAATGAACACCTTTAAAGTCATTAAGACATTAGAAAGAGGAGAGAAAATTTTGTGGGTTGCTCCTGAGGCATGGGATGGGAACAACAGCAACAAAAAATTTTCCACCAGGACGTAGTGGTATTAGCCTATTAAGAAAAAGTCCCACGACAAGGCCAATAGCGAGACGTGGTCCAAGTACCAGGAAGGTGATCTTCGGTGTCTATAGCTATTTCATTGTAACGTTTAGCTGCGTTACGACTTTTATGTAATTTTCCATTAATTTTTATTCCAATCTTTTTCTCCATGTTCTATAATGATTTCTGGAAAATCATGGAACCTTCCAACTAAATTGAGATTCACAATCACATTAAGGTTAGCAATACTGTGGGTTTTTTCTGGAATTAATTTCCATTTAAAGTCCAAATTAATTCCAATACAAAACTTCATAGTATTGCTTATAAATGGCACCAATTTCCAATTAGGCTATTCATTTTTTTTGGCATTTTTTAAAGTCATGATCTCTATTTTTCATGACTTACCAGCAATCATTGCTACTTGGTTGCAACATTTAGTCTTAAACAACATAAGACGTCTTTTAAGGAAAGCTGAAATTATTCTATAAAATAATGCTTAGAATATGCTAAACTTTATTATTTTTTCTGAATTATATGCTTCGATCTAGCAATATTTGCTTGGTAAATGAAATGTGTTACTTGGGGGACATGTTAGAGTGGAATCTATACTGTAGGTTATACCGTTCAATATAATGAAACTTAATTATTTTAAATTGATTAACTGTATAGTTTAGCCCAAGAGCGTGTGATCTGGATTGTTGACTTCATCAATAAATAATTGTTTGCTCCACACTTGTTGTGGTGAAAGCATTAGCATGTATCATGTAGCAATATCGGATTGGTGTAGGAAGGTATGATATTTGGTTTTTTTCTTGTGTTGCTAGATGATGAATTGAATTATTTCATAATTTCACAATGTCAACAAAAAATTGTTAGATTTAAGATGCCCAATGTGGTTGCGAAATTCATAGTACGTTATTCAGAACAAAGCAACGAATAGCGGAATCTCTTCATTTCAAGAATTTTTGGAACCAATTTATTGTCATTTCGCAAACACTTTACAGCTGCTTAATTTCTTCTGTATCTATCCGAATAACAGAAGCAGGGGTATTGGCAGCAACTGACAGGAATCGTTTCATGAAATTCATTTGCACCTTTTCTAGTGCATCCAAATAACGAGAACCACAGATAAAGTTGTGCACCACATGTCAATTTTTGCCATACTCATCACAGGAATGACAGCGCCAATGGCTACTGCACATATCCTGTTATTTATGCGCTCCTAATTAAAATATTTGCTTTGAATTTGTATTTGATACAATTTCATTTGATACTGGTCAAAAACAAACGAAGGAGAAGGAGCAGGTCCTGATACTGGGATAACGACCCTAAGGTACACTACAACAAAATTCCAAACTAAAACAATAACCTCAGCTGCCCTACTCTCTACGCCAAATTGCTCTGGGAGAAATCTGATCTAAGAGTATTTGGAAGCAAACATTAGTATGTAGATTTTTATTGTGAAGTTGTCACAAGAAGATTTCTTGGAGCTAGTGGTTCAGGTCATAACAAGCCATGTTATTGCTTCTGTTTAACTTAATTAAGTCGTGGAATTGAATTCTTTCAGGTCTTCTGTAGAAAGACTGGAAAAACGCGATAGCTAATGTTTTGAAGTGGAGTGATTGGTTTACAAAATTTCGCCAATTTCTCATCAGATAATAACATAAAGCAAATCCTTTTATACTTGACCAACACCTACGCTGGTCACAACATATTGTCCATGCTAGCGATAGATTGAGACCCTTAATGCAAAAATTTTATGTTCTTAGAGAAATTCTTTCTAAGAAAAATTTACTAATACTTTATAATTCTCTGGTGGAATCTTTATTAGAATACTGTAAAGTAGCTTGGGGTGGAGCATTTCACACCACTATTAAAATTTTAGAGACAACACAAAACACTTTTTTTAAAATCTTCCTAAAAAAAGAAAAGCTATTTTTGACGAGAAAATTTTATAATGAATCGAGGATACTTAACATTAAACTACTTCTTGCTTATCAATGTATAATAAGAATATACAAAAGCGGCGAAAAATTTAACCACAAGAATACCCGATCAGATACCACTGAAATTTTTTAAAAAATCAGTCAGTCAAAGATCATCATCTCTCTTCGGTCCAAAAGTTTTTAATACAATCCCGATTCACCTCAAACAAATAAAAAAATTAAAGAAACTCCAAATTGAATTGAAAAATCATCTAATAACTAACCAAAATAAAATATTTGATATAATGGCTTAATAACATACAAACTACTGGTTTATTGTTCATTGTCTTGTCTACTACTTCCTTGCGTGAGTATTGTCTTCTTCTTTTTATTATCCATTATTCAGTTTTATTAACTGTCCACATTTGTTCGTATCATAACTTTACTTGCACTGTAATTTAGTTTTGTTTTTTTTTTCTTCTTATTTTTATGTATTCAATATTAGCTGTTTAAAGATAAAACGTGCAGAGTAAATACTACCTGATTGAGTAGTAACAAAACAGGCAGACATGACTATGTAAAATGCTCAATTAGGTGTCTTTATGTATGTTTATAACTACAAATATCACTTTATTATCAATATGTACTTTACTATGGAAATAATAAAAAACTTGGAACTTAAAAAAAATTAGAAGAACTGAAAGTTCCACATTTGTATTAATTAGTTACCGGTATGTGATTTTTGAACTTTGGGGGTCAATTTTTTCATCTGGTCCTAAATCAAAAAATCTCTATCAATTTTTCGTGAAATTTCCAATAATCTTTTTTTAGTAAGCAGATTCACAAACTAAATAGCCCAAAAGATTGTCGATCTTTTTATTTTCCATGAATCATCAAAATTTTATCCACGAAAAATATATGACCCTTGAAAAACCAAAACACCGATATGCGAAGCATTTATTTAGTTCAACCATGAATTATTTCCCTCTCACGAGAAACCTAATTCCTCTAGATTCATCCAGATTTATAGGAATCGAAAATCCTCCGTTTCCCGTAAGACGTTACGGTGGATTTTTTTTCATTCTGAATACCGTCTGAGGTATTTTCCAGCAAATGTAGCTGGTTAATTTGCATACACATTTCTTAAATAGAACATTTTGGATATCTGGTTACTCTAATAATTCAGCTTTCTCGCTTTCTTTCAGAGATTAATGACCTCTCGGGGAAGGTAGAAAGATTATTTCTGAGCTTTTTGTCTTCCTGGTAGGGGCCATTTCTGTAAAATATTTTTTAAAGTCAAGGATCGAGTTCGTACAAACGATAGGGGTGTTATTCGGATTGCTCTTTTAGATATAAAGTGAGTTTAAGGGATTTTTTTCACCCTAAATTCGCTGATTGAGTTCACTTCTGCTTGTAGAAGATCATGAATATACAGGCTATTATTCAAAATGGAAGCAGCTTCATCATTTTATGACAAAACATAAGAGAGAAATGGGAAAAGTCGACATATTTTTTTATTGATTCATTAACTCTAGTACTCCCAGTCGTGGTTTCAAGTCCTTGGCACCTACATTCACTCGATTTGGTTGTATTCAACAACCCTGACACTTGAACTGAATCTTTGTACCCTTTCTCATATTATCTACTTCCTTTCCAGCAGCAAAAATCCATTCGTCTGAGTCCTTGCTTCTTGCAGAAGCAGAGTATGTAAGTAGGTGAGAAGGTGTTCTATCATAAAGAGTCCTGCACTTAGGTTCACTAACTTTCCCATTTTGTGCAGACGTTTCCACAGGGCGCAATTTTCAGTCAGCAGCTCAATAACTGTCTTCAAATGTCTCGTATCTAGTTTCAATAGCCTGCATGAGAGTTTCCTGTCTACTTTGTTCAGTGAAGTCGCTGTATGGATGTGACCTTATGTCGACCTCCATTCGAGTTGGTGTGTCCTGTTTAGCCACTTCCCAGTTCAAGAATTACCTGAGTGCATCACTTGTTCCCTAGATGGGATGCTGATGTTCACTAGATCAGTGAATACATTCTCCGGTGTCATGCTTTCAAAACTCATGCAAAATATGGGTTTATCTAGTATTGTCCCAGTTGTATCAGTGTGTCCTTCTCGAACATTGTTTGAGTCTCCCGACTCCGGTCTAAAAATTACCATCATTGCCTCCGCCCTTACAAAAGAGGAAGTTCAATAAGGGCTTCCATTGCCGCTGCTTCAGTAATACCAAGAAGGATTTGTCTTTGGATTGCAGCTGCCTTGGTACCTCAGCCCTCATGTGCTCACACAAGATCCTTCTTGGAGGAATCCTTAAGTGCTGTAGGTCCGGGACTTCAAATCTCCGATGATCAGTTTTTTATCTCTCTTACTCTCTTACATGATCAATAAAAAGTTAGGTTTCTTCTTAGGATGCATTGATTTGTGAGTAATCCTGTCCATTATTCCATTGAAAGTTAACATCCCAGCTGGATGTTGTATTATTGACATTGATTACGACCAGCATAATCACTACTTTCCATTTCAAGGAGAGTTGTTCAGAATGACAATGGGATTTTTGTAAGCTATCATCAAAGCTTTGATATATCGGCTGCTAACTTATAGATCCACAACATAAATTTCTATCAGCCGAAAAACTTTGTATACATTTCGTTTCAACAGAGTTAATTTATGAATAAATATCTCCAGCTACGCTCCTGTTCATGTAGGTATATATCCCTGCGCAACCTGCAGGACGTTCATCACAAGCTTATGGTTTTCTACACGTCGCTTTAAATACCAATTTACCAGCTTGCAAAGCTGGCAATGGTAGTGTTGTACACCGGACCTGACGATTATGTGCGAATATCGTCTTTTTCAAGGATCATGTATGTCATTGAAGGATTCGGGCTACCGATTGCTCTTCACGATTATTGGACTGAAGGAATTTGGTAATTTTCCGATTTTACACATTTAAAATATTCAAGGAGCGTTCCACTTAAACACCGAAATGCTTTTTTGCTAACTATTTTATTTAGGAGGGTTCGATGAGGCAGTATATATTTTGTTTGAAAAAATAAAGCAAATGAGAACGGTCGTCGGCCATATTTTAGGAGTACAGCATTGAAAATAAAATTTTTATAGCAGAAATAGGCTCCAAAAAACCTCACTTCTGCTCTCATAATTCTACTTTCTGATAGTGTATACTTTTGTGTCCTATCTTCCATTCTCTCTCTTCTCTTAAATTAACAAATGATCAACTGACCATCATCTCAAATTGTTCAATTTATTTTGCACACTTTATTTCAGTTTTGGAATGAATGTGGGTTACGGTCTCCTTCTTCATACCACAAAGTTTGCAGCTTAGATCTCCAGTATACTACCCGTTTTTAAGCTTGTTTCCTGGACATTTTCTTTGTGGTCCCAAGGACTGGTACAGATCTAACAAACTTCTTCTCGTGGTGAGTTCACCATCTTGTTCATTGCCAGAAGCTTCGAAACGCTTTAGCACTAATCTTTCTTAAGTAAGGTCTGCCAGTTGACGTCTTTTTGGCATTCCTTCACTAGTCTAGATGTTACTACGACTATCCAAAACATCAATGGCCACCGGATAGCTCTTATCTGAATGAATGTTTATCCTATCCTAGTTGCCAGTCCCGCATTTGCTTATTCTGGTCCATTAAAGAATTTTTGGTCAACCTTCCCGTGAAATACATAGGTATTTTTTCCCAGTGAGAAAAAATATCCAGTTTTCCAAATTTCACTTTGGCTACTATTATTTGCCTAGTGTTTAATGTCCTTGAACACTAGGTCTCAGTTATTCACCAAACAATTTTAATCACCAATCAAGAGTATACTCCGAATGAACATTGTTTTATATACAATTTTGTGTCCTTCCCCTTCACTATTCACCAAAATCAACTACATTATAGTAAAGTTTTGTGTAAAATCAACTGAAACCGATTTATTGCGTAAAACATTAATTACAGTCTGAAATATTAGTTGTCAAGAATCCATACAAAATGTTTCCGGTATAATCTATTATTATTATGGTCCTGCCAACCCGGAACAACCTATGTTAACGTTTCATATATGAAGGTATTAATCAATATCAGTACGGTTGTGAATTGGGACGACACGAGAAAAAGAAACCACTGATCAATTCCAATCAACGTATTATAAAATGCATGATGAATATCATAAATAATTTTAAAGAGTACAAAGTTGGTTCTATTCAAAAATCAGTCATATATTTGAATTATAAACATATAATTCAATGATAATAATAATGATAACGATAATATAGTTCTGATGTACAAATTAATATAGGAATATAGGACCAATAATAAAAAAAAGTAATGAAAGCTTTAAAACAACCAACTTTAGTCATTTTTAAACTTCGGTAAATCTTGGAAATATTGTTCATTTTCACAAAATGGTATAAGCATACGAAACAACCACCATAAGCGTAGCCGCAGTATTTAAAAAGAAAAACTTGAATGGATTCATCGCACACATTTATTCCTGGACGTACTGAAATCCATCCAACTGAATGGATTCCAGCTTTGGTCGGTAATATATGTCTGTGTTTCAAGAGCCAATTGCTGCTATACCCTGCATTGATGGAAACTTAAATTATTCATTGACATCCAGGCTCCGCTTAAAGATATCAGCAAGCCAACAACTACATCTAGACTGCTATCATATTATTGATAATATCTTGAAAGGGGTCTCAAGTATGAGTGCCAGGATTGGGAAAAACCCCAAGTATCTTTCAAGCGGAAATCCACGCCATAAGAAAGTGCGTCCAGTTCAATATTGATGAAGGATACAAAAGACAAAAGATTATCATAATGTCTGATAGTCAAGAAGCCATTAAAGCACTGAGCTCTTGTCTAATTAGTTCTAAAGTGGTGTGGGAATGCCTAAACAAACTCAATGAACTAGGCGAGAACAATATAGTCACCTTACTATGGATTCCAGGACACACTGCAATAGAAGGAAATGGAATAGCAGATGAACTAGCAAAGGGAGGGACTGAAATACCATTCTGGAGGCCTGAACCTTTTTGCGGAATTAGCCCCAATGTGATATTGGAAGAAATAGGTGAAGTCGAGAAAAAGAGAAGATCGATCTGACCATTGGAAGGATCTAGTAGGGCTTGTACAGTCAAAGACTCTTCTGGGTGACTACAACCTGTTGAGATCAAATGAATGCATAAGTCAAAGTAAAACTGCGCTAAGAGTTTTAACAGGGATCCTAACAGGACATTGTCGCCTGAATGTGCACCTGAAAAAGCTCAAAATAGTGGAGGAAGAAGAATGCAGATTTTGTGGAATGGAAGGAGAAACCTCCATCCACATACTTTCCAACTGCATAGCACTTCAGAATCCTAGAGCACAGCACCTGGGAGATTACTGGATAGAAGAGGAACATTTACCTGAGTTGAAGCCTGCAGATATCACGAAATTCCTACGGTAAAAGGGACTAAAGGAGCTACTACCTTCTGAGACTCTCCTCAAAAAGTAAGAAGAAGTCAGGAGGCACAATAGATCTTTTAGGTTTTAGTGAATGTCACCCCAAAATACATATGAATACACATGAAAACCAGGATATGAGAGTATTGCAGGTAATGATTTTGAAGTTAGCTAAAAAAGACTCCAAAGAAAGAGAGAGAGAGACTTTATAGGTCCGGAACGTCTCCTTCATACAAAAAATAGTTCACTGAGCAAGGTAGACAAGCAACTCCCATTCAGCCTCTGGTTCTGTGAGAACTTACAAGGACTCGGATGTAATCACTTTCTAGAGAATATGATATAAGCGACTACGACTTTAATCTGGACATGTCCCCAATAAGTCGTTCGAATACAAGAATCTGTTGATACTAAAAATTGTTCAATTGAACGGCTGATAAATGTTAAAGCATTTAAACAAACTTGAGGAACAAATTATTCAAATTCTGGAAAGTTATGTTGATAAATGATTTATCACACTATGACTGTGTAAGTGAATGATTTTAAAAATTTTCTAATGCTACACAATATCACGCACGTCACAAAGTACGCCAATGAGATCAGATAAGCTGAAACACAAAGCTTTTTCACATCAGTTCAGAGCGGTACATTCCGCTTTCTGACCGGAAGCGAAACAACTGAAAGCGTGGTCTCTTCCTTTTTCTAACCTACGGTAAATAAAGTATGATATTTTAAATTACTATAACGTAAATTCACACAGGCTTGCAATTTTTTTTTCCAGTTGGTTGACCTTTTATCGTTTTTTTTTCTACATTTTAATTTGGATGATTCTTTACATACAGAAGGTTGAGTCAAAAAATGTTTTTATTCTAATTGGAGTGAGTACAGAAAAATAGGATGTGATTACATGATAAATATTTAAATAGTTTAATTGTATTTTTTCATGACATTCCACAAAGATTGACAGTGACAGTTTGATTCAATAGAGAGCTATTGGAAACACGAACTTACTGCCTTGCAGTAATTGTGATGACCTTAAATAAATAGTGCTCGACCTTAAAACAAACTTAAAATATAATGACATTATATTAGGTTAGGTTAGGTTTGTGGTGAGTGGGTCTATAAGGCCCTCCACTGCGACTCACAAGAGTCTATTGTGGCTCACATTATATTAAGGTAGGTACATTGTTTTTAAAAATGTAACCTCACTTTTTTAAAGTACATACGTTTTTATCTTCATTGGAAAATATTAATTATTATTATTATTATTTTATATTCATTTAATCTATTTATTTTAATTAAGTATTACTTCTCGGTATTCTTCCTAAACCTGGTAAAACAGGTGACAATAAAGCGAAATCCCTGAGACCCATAAGTCTGATGTCATTTGTACTGAAGACATTGGAAAAACTGGTGGACTTGCACATTAGAGGAGGATCGTTGGTAGAAAGACCGATCGACCTGGATCAATATGCATACAGACCAGGAGTATCCACAGAGACAGCACTCCATCACCTAGTACAAGGAATAGAGTACGCTCTCGAAAATAAGGAAGTATTATTAGCAGCCTTCCTTGATATAGAGGGTGCCTTTGACAACACCTCCCACAAAGTAATCACTAGGGCAATTCGTCAAAAGCAAATTGACGAAACAAGCTGCAGATGGATAGACTGCATGCTGAAAGACCGAACGATATTCTCAACCTTGATGGGCACAACATTGTCAGCCCGAGTTTCAAGGGGATGTCCTCAAGGAGGAGTACTGTCTCCTCTAATATGGAACCTTGTAATGGACGGACTGATAAGGAGACTCAAAAAGGAACACCATACTGTCTTAGGATATGCGGACGATCTAGTCATCATATCACAAGGCAAATTCAGTACTACGGTCAGAGAGCGCATGCAACAGGCTCTGAACATAGTAACGAAATGGACGACAGAGGTGGGTTTAAATATAAGTCCCACCAAATCAAACTTAGTACCCTACACCAAGAGAAGGGACTTGGCAGGTTTGGGACCACTATACCTTCAAGGTACGGAAATTCCAATGGTTATGGATGTTAAATATCTCGGGGTGATTATTGACTCGAGATTAACATGGTCTAAACAAATGGAAAAAGTTGCAGCAAGATCGGAAACCACACTAATGATGGCAAAACGAACTTGTGGGAAAACATGGGGGTTGAGTCCGCGAATGATACACTGGATATACAGTGTAGTGGTTAAACCCATAATAACATATGCGTCTTTGGTCTGGTGGACAAAGACGACACAAAAAAATGCAATGACGAGACTAGGCAAGGTGCAAGGACTTGCATGTCTCAGCATTGCAGGATGCATGAGAAGCACGCCAACGGCAGCACTAGAAGCCTTATTCCACCTTCCTTCACTACACCTCTTGATAATGGGGGAAGCAAGGATGGGACTATTTAGGCAGCAAGATAATCTGAGCAACAAAATAGTTAGATCAGGACACACATCTGTTAAAGACATCATAAGTGAAGCCATTTTAGATATGAAAACAGATTATATGGCCACTAAAATTCTCACAAGCCCTAAATATGAGGTAGAAATACCTCACAGAAAGGACTGGCAAGAACCAAGCAAACTGAAATTTCCCCGAGGAGAGACCTGGTACACAGACGGATCACAGACAGGGGAAGGAACAGGAGCAGGAGTGTACAGTGAAAAGAGAAACACAAAAGGCTCTTTCTCACTAGGCAAACATACCTCTGTATTTCAGGCAGAGATCTATGCCATCCTAGAATGTGTCAGAATTAACAAATATAGGACTGACACTCATAGGATAAACATACTAACTGATAGCCAGGCAGTCCTTGCGGCTTTAAATAGCCGCAAGGTAACATCCAGACTAGTAGAAGAATGTCAGAAAGAACTAAATGAACTAGCAGACCACATTAAAGTTAGATTGGTGTGGGTGCCGGGACATAATGGTATTTCTGGAAATGAACAAGCTGACGAACTCGCAAAAAGAGGTTCACTCGAGGAGACGGGCAATCTTCGGAGAGGCCAATGTGCCACCTGAAGTATATGGCACACATCCAATGGACCTATACCGTCTACTCGAAGGTACGGGGATAACTGGATGGGTGGACTAAATATGGGAGCAGAGTACAATAAGCCAATAGGCTGCAGTGCTCCCGGCATCTGAACGGCTCCCAAAATGGAAAAAAAAAACTTCTCGGTTCACATTTTTTTAGTATTGAAATTAATCAAGGATGGAGGATATTCTACAAGTAGCTATTTTGGTAGACAACAACGATGAGGAAATATACCTCATTTTATTTGACGGGTGGAGAACGGATAACTTAAAACTATGGAAAAAGTTAGGATGAGTTCAGTCCAATTGTATCACAGATGCCACAGATCACCTACAAATTGTGACATATAAATATGAAACATGAAATAAATTCGAGATAGTGCACTGCAGTAATCGCGCACAAATAAGGACCAGCACTAACCTTAATAATGTTTCCCTTATTCAAAGCATGCGTATATGTCACTATAAGGACAGCACTATTACTGCTTGACCTTATAAAAGTTTCAATAACTCTCTAGTTCTACTATCATATAAAAAATCCCTTATGACACAGTGCAAATGTCACTTTGACAGCGGCAAGAGTTACCTGCAACTTATTAAATTTCTATACATAACAAACATGGTCCTGCCGATTAAGGCAGATTTATGCAATGATCATGATCATTATCATTATATTCTCATCAGATTATAATTACATTCACATTAGAAAAATCTAATTTTGGATAAAAAAACAAATCGATTTAATTTGGAAAAATTCCCATTCGTCACAGAAAATTAGCTTTGGACGCTTTTACCTCGCAAAGTCACCTCTTTGAGAGATTTATTCAAACAAATCATCCATGTAGGTGGAGGTTTAATTATACAGTTGACCTAGATTATCGGGAATAAAAATAGACAGGGACAAAAAATGAAAATGATCCAACGATATCTCGAAGCCACACTGTTAACGATTCGGTATAAAAATGTATCTTGTCATGTTAGAATCTTTTTATAAGGCATTTTTATCTGTTATTTATAGTATATTATTTAACGACATAATTGGAATTTGGATTTCATAGGGCGATTGAATCGAATAATGGAAGTGAAATTGGACTCCATAAATGGAAAAAAATATATTATCAAAAACAAGCTATTCACATTTTATTTTATTTTTATTGATCATGTTATGAATATTTAGATATCGCAGAATAATTATTATACTAGCGCTCCATAAGCTTTGAAATAGTATATTATGCAATGAGCACAAAATGATGCCCATTTTGTTGCGAGATGCATACTATACTTTTTCTATGACAACATATCGTTCACGTTTGATAAATACATACATTGCAAAAACTTTGAGAGAAATAAACTGATAATATCTCATTACTCCGAATTCCCCGCTAATGGACTTTCTATCAGCATTGAAATACGAATTGAAGAAATATGTAAATATTTTTTTTATTGCCATATCTAATAGGTACACAGAAATAGAAGCCTATAAATATGTATTTGTAGAAAACAACTATGAAATTACTCGTTACCTACTAAAACTTTGACAGAAACGATCTGCTGACATTTCATCAATTTGTCGCTGGACGTCATAATTCAACAAGCCGTAGTCGTCGTGATTTTAGAGTAAATCTAGACCTTACACGAAATATTCCATTTCGCATTTGTTGCTTAGCAACTTGCCTAGCAGCCGATGCAAAAATGAAATTCTGTACAAAATGTGCTTGTTTATGATTGAAGATACGGTTACAAAATGAACATTTATCGAGGTTGTCGTAGAAAACATATTTTTCAAGGACACTGCCCGTTCAACTAAGAAGCAACGTCTACTTCCCGGGTTATAGGCCCCGACGGATATTAAATTACACTTCAAAGTCAAACGGGGTTAGCATATCTACAGGATATTTAACACCAACCATTCTGGTTTGCAATTAGAAGGGATATATATCTTGTAGATATGGAAAGCATGATTGGGGAAAGTGAAGGACTTGACATGGCATGTGAGAGGAGAGTGATAGAAGGGAGAAGATGAAAGAGAGTGTGTAATGGACCGCCGCCCGTCTTGAAGTATGCTAGGGTAGTGATTTCAAGGCAGGAGTAACGGCAGCGAGTTTGAGGTGGGTTTATTTGGTAGGCATTCTCGTGGGGATGAGTCCAACACTGTCTGGTTGCTGGTTAAGAACCCATTCGAACATGAGTTTCCCATTTCGGTCCGAAAAAAAAATATGCCAACGTCGTTTAAGTGTTAGAATAATTAGTATTCTGGGATATTTATTGATAACGCGCTGTATTAAATACGACAATATCACAGGAAACTGTAATATAGGGTGATCATTTGAATAACGACACATTTTATGAGCCCATAACTTGGAAGCCGATTAAGATATCGAAAGGCGGTTTTGACTGAACGGCTCCAGGAATTAGGAATTTTTTTCCACGCCACTGCCAATTTTGTATTTTTTCCCTAGACTACAGAAAAAAACTTGGGTTTTTTGGAGGTCAATAACTTGGACATTTAAATGGAACACCCTGTATGTTTTTGTACCATCGGATAGGCGAAGCTTCTACTTCTCAAGAATATATGGTTTCATAGCAAATCAAGATGTTCTTAAGGAGCAGATTATCTTTAAAAGATAGACTGCAATTCGTTGGCTATAGTAATTCCGTACATTTTTGTCAGCGCATAACTTCTGAACTAGTCATGACATCGAGAACCTAAACATAAGAAACGTAATAGAAAATATTCAACCACAAATGTTGAGAGACTCTTTTTTTAAATCTTCAACTACGCTTGCATAAATGTATTGACATGAATGGTGGGCATATTCTAAAACTTTTGTATTAAAGAATTTATGAAGGTTAATTGAGCACATACCTACATATAATTTTGTACTTATTTCTTGTATTTTGTTTTTAATAAATAGTTCTGTTTGACCTGTTTTCAGTAGTAATAACCCAAGGACATTGATAATTGTTCGAAAAAATCTTATGACAGATTTCGAAAGCTTGTTGCTTGGAAACAGACCGACGCCGTAGGCGGAGGTCTGTTGCCTACAAGCAACAAGCTTGAGAAAGTTGTCATAAAATTTTTGAGCATTTATCATTGTCCGAGGGTTATTCGGATAGAAAATTTTTTGTTTCAGTATTACAACCAAATCGTGACATTTCGAAATATTAAATATTCGAAACTTCAAAATCGAAATAAATCAATATGTATCCATAGCAACGTGTGAAAATTGCCCATGGTCTGTTTTCAGTGTAATGTTGACATGATTGGCTGAGATTGTTCATATGATATAAAATGAGGAAATTTGATTGGTTTTGGAATTGTCAAAAAATTTTCAACAACAATAACTTAATCCATATGATGATGTCCAAAAAACCCAATTTTTTTTTCTGGAGTCTAGGGAAAAAATACAAAATTGGCAACGCGTGAAAAAATTTATAATTCCTGAAGCCGTTCAGCTTCTCGATGTCATGACTAGTTCAGAAGTTATGCGCTGACAAAATTGTACGGAATTACTGTAGTCAACGAATTGCAGTCCATCTTTTAAAGATAATCTGCTCCTTAAGAACACCTTAAATATAAAACCATATATTTTTGTAAAGTAGAAGATTTAGCCTATCCGACGGTACAAAAACATACCAAGTTATTGATCTCCAAAAAACCAAAAAACTGTAGTTTAGGGAAAAAATACAAAATTGACAATAGCGTGAAAAAAAATTTCTCAATTTCTGGAGCCGTCGTTCAGTCAAAACCGCCTCTCGATATCTTATTCGATTTCCATGTTATGGGCTCATAAAATGTGTCGGAATTCGAATGAATATCTATTAACTTATTTACTATGAATTTAATATCAACTTTTCAGCAAATAACACTCATTACTTTGGTTTCCATATGACGTTATTTAATTTTCCGTATTCTCAGCAAACACAATATCATGTTGGAAAATAGGGAAGTTTTTCCCACTATCCTGGGGTGTGCTCTATATTAAATTTGGTGTGGTGTCATTCCACATTTCGTATTCTTCTCGGCAAACCCTTTTATTTAAAATTGTAGGTTTGCATAAAAAATAACAGCCCCGCTATATGGAATTTAAAGCTACATCACCTAGCTAACTATGTATTGCAATTCAAACTAAAAGTATGTGCAAAGTTTCAGCTCAATACAACACAAAGACATCACAAAGAAATATAGATAAGTATTGATCACCACCAGATTGTAGACAACGATTTCTATGAGGGTGATTTGACTGAAGAGTGACTTTTCAATGGAAAAGTTACTTCATTATGGGGTGAGGGAGATATTAAATTTTCCAATATAATTCCCTTTGAGCTCTACACACTTCGTCCCGAGAGATTTTTTAGTTTTTTGAAACCATCAAAAAAATAATCTTTCCGCAAAATACGCGTTTGTCTCTGGAATCACCTCTTCATTGGTCCAAAATCGGTTTCCACCAAGCCATTTTTTTCAGTTCACAGAAAGTAATCGGATGGAGCAAAATCAGGTGAATGTGGCGAACTAGATAATAAATCGTAACGCAGTTAGGCTAATTTTTCTGCTACAATAGCGGAGAATGAGGAGGAGCATTGTCGTATTGGGACAAAACTTTCTATTTATAACCATATATTATGTAACGCTGTCATCAATAACGTACTGACCTCCCGCCTTTACCGCTCGCCCTCTAAAATAATGTGATCGTTACCTAAAATTATCTATTTCAGATGAATATTTTCAAAATTTAAAATATAACACATTGATATAATATATTATAATACCTATTTCTGGAGAGGTACAATCCATAAATTCCTCATCGAGTGACATTATTCTTAATTTATATATTTTCGAACTCAATATCCATCAGACTTTATTTGACATTCATTTATATTGGTGACAGTTGTCAAATGTAGTATTTCATGTGTGTTCAGAACGAAACAAAAATTTATCAATATTGATCGGGATATTATGGTTGTGAATAAAATAGTTTACCTACGACCCCCCCTGTAATCAGTCAATAACACACAGTCGGTATCAATGTAATGACGTCCATTACGCACTGTAAAAAAAACGCACGGCTTCCCTAGCAACATCTTAGCAACTGTCAATAGACGTCTCCATTTTATTCAAACTTTACTATTTGAAAACATTAGATATGGCCACGTTTAACCATGAAAAGCCCAATGGGCTATGTATATGTATTGTTTATAATTGAAAAATAGACTTTCGATTATCAAAAATATATTAATAATGATTAAGCGTTAGTTTTTTAATGTGCTTCTTCCATTGGCAATATTGTAATAGAGATGGAGTTTACCAAGCACCTCTAATTATGCAACTGTTATTTCTTATGCTTCTTATAAAAAATACAAGTACAAGTAGGTCATTGGTAAAGTATAGTACGTAACTCGTGTTGTAAAGCATTTTACGCACTCACGGAATTACGAACTCGCCGCTACGCGGCATCGTGCGTAACTTTTCCATTCGTGCGTAAAATGCTCCTTACCACACACGTTACGTAATATACTATTACCTACGTCCCCCCCTGTAATCAGTCAATAACACACAGTCGGTATCAATGTAATGATGTCTATTACGCACTGTAAAAAAAACGCATAGCTGTAAAGTAAATCGCACGGCTTCCCTAGCAACATCTTAGCAACTGTCAATAGACGTCGCCATTTTATTCAAAGTCCACTATTTGAAAACACTTGATATGGCCACGTTTAACTATGAAAAGCCCAAAGGGCTAGAAGTATGTATTTATTATAATTGAAAAAAGGACTTTTAATTATCAACAATATGTTAGTGATGATTGAACGTTAGTTCTTCAATGTGCTTCTTCCATTAGTAATAGAGGAATAGATATGGAGTTCACCAAGCACCTCTAATTATGTAACTGTTATGTCATGCTTTTTATAAATACAAGTACAAGTAGGTCGTAGGTGAAGTATAGTACGTAACTCGTGCTGTAAATCATTTCACGCACTCACGGAACTTTTCCATTCGAGCGTAAAATGGTTCTTACCACACACGTTACGTAATATACTAATACAAACCTCGGTAGGAAGATAATAGCTCAACTAACTAATCTCTCGACAGTAATGAAACTTTTCCCACCTCAGTGTTTGATATACTATCTCAAATACGGTCGTTTTTTGTTAAGATTGGCATTTAAACGTGTCAGCAAATCAGCATTATATGAGCCAAAGATTACACATTTGGAATCCAGAAACAATGTAGCCATAACCCTATTGGCCGAAAAAACGGTTTTTGCTCTCTTGAGAGCACGTTCCTCGGATGAAATCCATTGTTTCGACTGTATGTTTGTTTCTGGGGTATAATGATGTGCCCAAATTCCATCTACTATGGAATATCGACAGAAAAATTCACTTTGATTACGTTTGAAGATATCCAAACATCCGTTTGAATTTTCAATGCGAGCGAACTCAGCATTTTAAGCAATCGCGGCATCCGCCTTGTAGATACCTTTTTATATGTAACCTCCCATGCAAAATATTGCATACCCGTTCGGTGGAAATATCTATTTCATCAGCTATCTCACGTACTTTTATTCAAATATCACCAAGTACAAAGTCACAGATTTCATCAACCAAAATAGAAAAGCAATTATTTCCATGCGCATATGACAGCAATAATTATTATTGTGTCAAATGCCTCATTTTTTGTTGCTTCTTTCTGTATACTATGATAATGTATTCACCCTGTAATTATATATTTTCTGTCTTCCTTTTGGCATAGGCTTTTTTTTATTTAAAATATGTAACATCAAATCTTGAAGCACGTTAGAGATTTCCCATTTATCTTTTTAAT
>CAJUYG010001085.1:83137-96607 GCA_910591675.1 Galerucella calmariensis
TTTTTAATCCAGTTGTCAGTTTGACGTTTAATTAATGTTTAATAAAATGTAAACACCAAACTGAAAACACCACATGTAGGGTATTATCGCTGTAATACAGCGGTGATTGGATGAAATTTGACACATGACTTGAAATTAAGTAAT
Organism: Galerucella calmariensis; assembly: GCA_910591675.1. Taxonomy (NCBI): domain Eukaryota; kingdom Metazoa; phylum Arthropoda; class Insecta; order Coleoptera; family Chrysomelidae; genus Galerucella; species Galerucella calmariensis. The sequence goes on from CAJUYG010001085.1 coordinate 83,282, forward strand.
TTGATTGGTTACTATATTCAGTAAAAAATTATCAGATTTATAAACATTGATAAAAACATTATCAAGGACACAGTTATTTAAAGTAAGTCAATTTTCTGGGTGAATACTTCATGGTAACAATACTTTTAACAACATTTGAATCCACTTTGATATTACTATTGTAATTGAAGATTTTTTTAAATATTATGAAAGCGCGGAATTAGATAAAACGTTGTACGTAAACACGTTATGAAGAGAGCGACATTGTTGAACTCGCGTAATTTGCAGAACTCGCTGGCGCTCGTTTTGGCAAATATCACGCTTGTTGAACAATATCGCTCTTTTCATAACTAGCTACGTAAATAGCTATTTTCGAACAAGACTATTGCTTTCTTAACAAATAACTCGGAAACCTCCAGCCTTATTGATGGAATATGCTAAATTTTGCACCGGTTTGACGGTATTTCACGATAAATTGAAAGTACCCATTGATTCAATAACCGAAACCGAGACAATTTCGTTACCTGAAACATTCTCAAGATGTTAATTTGTCTGAACTAGTAGAGTAACGATTCATATTCTCCTTCCAATTGCACCGCTTTACAAAGTAGAAGCGTTAAAGCGATTACAATATTCATTATCCGGCTCGTGTTGGTAACAATTACGTCTCTAATACTGAATAATACCTACAATTCCAAACAATATGCACCTCATTATTATCTTGCGGCTCTATGTTCATCGTTATTTGATCTTGTATGATTATATAACACGTACGTATCGTGTGTCATTACAGGAATTGATATGAATCCAAGTCGATTAGCTGGTTTTCAATACAAATATAATATAACTGTTCGGCTAATTGTTTGAAGGGGATTGGAAATGAATAAATGATATTATAACTCGACAGGAGATAAGTATTAAAAACAATAATAAAATCGTCCCTCCATATATTGTAAACCACGCATTTCAACACCGAGAGAAGAGTTATTTATAGACAAATAAACTGATTTGTTTGACCCCCCTTTGTTTAAAACTAACATTGCTTTTTTATTATTCAGAAGCCATAATAACGTGAAAATATTGGGAAATTTTGATATAAAAAAATGATTTATTTGAGTGTAATTTCTTTAATGTAAAAAATTTTTTTCTTCTATATGCACACCTTCATACAATTGTTCTTCAGAAACCATAAAAATTTACAAAGCGCAATATAATAGTTTGTTATGAAATATAACAATGCTATTTGGGTGAAAATTGTTTTTCTCCGATTGGCAGCAAAGTGATTATACTCAATTGGAATAAAACATTTGACGTAAACATTTATTAGTAATTATTACATAACACTTTTAACAAGAATTTAAAAACATATGTTTAGTTGTAATTAACATTGATGGTAAAATTACTACAATTTTGAATGAATAGGTCACCTTTCCTTTCCTCAGATAATTTGCAAATACAATATCCTCCTATATCATTATGAAGAATCGGAGAAAAAATTATATGTTCAACTCGGCAGCAAAGTGGATTGACTGCCTAGTTAAACAAATAACTATTTCATTACCCAGAAAAAAACCTAACATCTTCAATAATATTCCATCACTTTAAAACAACAAATTGAATATTCATAGTAAATAATTTGAAAGTTTTGACAGAAATTAACATTTTTTAAATAAGCCTATACATTATTAGCCTTAAATAAGATCTAGTTTATACCGAAAAAAATAAGTTTTTCAGTATAATTGTACATTTATTGCTACGAGAAAAAACTTATTTGCTACAAATCACATATTTCTTCACCAGTAAGAAATCGCATAAGTCTACAAATTATGTGGCAATTGAAACAAAGAATTCTCAGTATTCTCACCCCACCCTTCCCTATTATTCGGTCACCACCTGTATACGTTTAGCGTCAGTCTGCATGTGAAATTAGATCAGTTTTTGCAATTTTACTGATTATTTTGTTTTTGTGAAGTATGTAGTTGAAGTGCTCTGGACAAAAATAAGTTTAATAATAGAATGAACGAATTTTTAAACTCATGCCGATTACAAGAATTATTGTGAGATATCTTTGAAGGTAAGGAAATAAATGACAATTATATTCAAGTAGGTAGAAGTAACAAGCATGCGAAGTGTACCTCAAACATACACATTTCTCAATTAAACCTGTCAGATCTAGTCCAATAATTCCAAAAGACTACTGTGGGGAAAGCATTAATGAGCACACTTAAGGATAGACAAGGCTATCTTGTGGATACCATTGCTGGTTATGTTTTAGATCATGTAGGTATGTTTAATTTTAACAATGTATGGTTTCCATTTTATAAATGTATGGTATCTATTTTGAAAATGTATAGTTTTCTTTTTAATAGATCAAAATATTCAGCAGCAAGTTTTTTATTCCCATCCTGCTTTCCTACTTAACAGTTTTATTCATAAATAGAGACCATTAATTTGTATCAGATTTGAACATGTTTGTCATAAAAATACTATAATTTCAATCCGTGTTCAGACTAACCATCGACTGATTCGATCGACTAGTCCACAGATACAAAACGAAAGTCAACTTCGTTGTTCGACATAGTTTGGAAACGGCTTAGACAAATATTTGTGGAAAATATATTTTCCTAAGTAACCTAATTATTTAGAGAACCGTATGGAAGTTACCCATACTGCTCAATACACCGTTAACTTTTAATATATTTCTAAATATTTAGAAACATTTCAAAAGCTCAGTGTATTGAATAGTGCATGTAGGTAACTTCCATAAACAAAAAACAATACCATACATTAATAGTTTTCTTCAAGAAGGAACATTTGTTTCCAGCAAAAAATATAATCTGCTGGGAAGATTCATTTTTTACGAATAAAAAACATATCGTTTACCCAGACAATATACTTTTTTACCGATATAATCCATTTTTTTATGATAAAGGAATGTCATTCTGCCATAAAGTAATTTTTTATAATGAAACAATATAGTTAGCTTGCAAAAATAAGTATTTGTTATTGGAAAACTACTTTTTTGCGCGATCGATCTTTTTTGTTTGTTTACAGCATCGGTTGTCAGGTTGGTAGGTTGTGTTTACTGGTTTCCAAGTCTAACACGTCGGTAAGTGATTTACTTACCGTTCAGACGTCTGTAAGTAAACTACGTCTTAGCCCTACATACATAAGTGGTCCTAAATAATACAGGGTGATTCATTACTAATTGGAAATAATTTAATAGTAGAATCCCGACTTCAAATTATGAAGATTTAACCCAAAACACCTAAATAAAATGTAGCTGCTTACTTAGTTACAGGGTGTTTTGTTTAAAAATTTAAAAACTATTTGTGTTCAGTACTTTAAAACTGTTTTACCTATTCATTTCATATTTGGCAGAAAGTGTAGACACTGTACACCCTACCAAATAAAAATAAACAAACGTTTCTGGCTACTACCAGAGGCGTACGACTGGGGCAAGTGACAGGTTAATTGTTCCCAAATTCTACGCCACTGGCGGAATAGAAATTTTAGCACAATTTTTTGATTCTCCAATACTTTTTACGTAAATAAAGTACTCTTTTTTCATAACGATAAAGTCAATATTTATCGAGATATTTCAAGTTAAACACGAAGCTGCCCAATTTTGATGTGTAATAACTATGTCGATGTTTTGAACCAGTGAATTGCATTAAATACGTAAATGAAACTTTAATCCGTGTCAACAATAAAGATCAAAACTATTAAATGAACGGATGAATTAAAAACAAATTGTAGTTATGAAAATTATAATCTAAATAAAAGTAGGTTCTGACAATTTTAATAACGTATCGGAAATATCAGAAACGAAAAGGTTATTACAGATCAAAATTGGGCAGCTTCGTGTTTAACTTGAAATATCTCGATAAATATTGACTTTATCGTTATGAAAAAAGAGTACTTTATTTACGTATAAAGTATTGGGGAATCAAAAAATTGTGCTAAAATTCCTATTCCGCCAATGGCGTAGAATTTGGGAACGATTAACCTGTCACTTGCCCCTGTCGTACGCCTCTGGTAGTAGCCAGAAACGTTTGTTTATTTTTATTTGGTAGGGTGTACAGTGTCTACACTTTCTGCCAAATATGAAATGAAAAGGTAAAACAGTTTTAAAGTACTGAGCACAAATAGTTTTTAAATTTTTAAACAAAACACCCTGTAACTAAGTAAGCAGCTACATTTTATTTAGGTGTTTTGGGTTAAATCTTCATAATTTGAAGTCAGGATTCTACTATTAAATTATTTCCAATTAGTAATGAATCACCCTGTATATTACTTCATTCATTACACAAAAGAAACAAAAAAAATAAGAAGATTGATATTTTTTAATGAACAGAATCGAACAGAACAATATTAAAAGTAATAAATAGCATGAAATCAATTTCACTAAAATGCAAATTATATTTTAAACTGATCGAGAAGTATAAATGTCACTTTTGACATTTCGTTCATTTCGAAAAAATTTAAATTATTGTATTCGAAATTCGAATATTTCAATACGATCGCGCAAAAAATGGTATAAGCATTTCGAACGTTAAGGGTAATACCGGTCTCCAGCAAAATTGCTGTTGACAAACAACCCTTACCGTTCTTGATACTGACAAGCAAGAGTGACCTGGTGGTTAAGACTAACCACATTTTGGAGATTAGGATGGTTGAAGAGTAAAACACTTTGGTGTTGAAGAATCCGGAATTCGATAAAATGGTTACCTCAATCACCTTGCTTTTTACCACTCAGCTGAGTGGTGGAGCTCTAAACAGGCCGATTGACAGTTTATGATTATACTACCATAGTTGAGTGTAGTTGAGGTTCATCCGTTTTTTTTAAATTCGTATTTTTCCTTTGCCCCTCACCGAACTAATTGGTCTAGCCATTATGCAAATTTCTCCGCAGATGGGTCGCAAGATAATTGGCAGAAACCTATTAAAAAATAACGATGTCTTTTTCATATTTTCTTTGACCTATCCGTAGGTAATATACTTCCATTTCGCCAAATAAGGACAAAAAGATATCGATTTCGTAGCTTGCATAGTTAATTGAGGTCGAGTAATGGAAGAACTCGTGAATTTATTATGTAATATTTAACTAACTTTTTTCCAAGATTATTTTCAATACTGTCTCTCCCTCCGCATTCGATTCTACTCTATCTTTAGATCAATAAACAGACTAGATAAGTAACATAGAAGTACTATGTTTAAAGCTTACATCTCAACAACTCTAGCCTCATTAGCAGTGGTGTTTTTTTTTCTAGCAAAAATTATTATTGTGTCCATATACCTAAGTGTTTATTTTTGCTTCTTCATGTATGGAAAGTATCCAGGGACCGGGTTCTTGAGTGAAGAAGTAGAGCTTTCCATTCCATCAGTTATAACCCCGCCTCAGTTGTGGATGAAGTTTTACATTAAATATTCTTGATATGTAGCTTTTTGGGAGACACTGTATATTAAGGAAAAAAATCAAGGCATTGGGCTATTACTATCTCCAAAACCACCAATGTTCTAGAGAGGATTAACGGTCTACGACAGTAGAATCTCAGGAACAGACTGAATAGTTTCATTATAAATTAGCATTAATTCCAAAATGGCGCATATTTTCTGGATCCTCTTCATTCCGTCAGAATAGATGCATAGTTATGTAAATGTTGTTCAACATCGAACAAATATAAATCAATTTTGAAAGTTGCCCGATTGTCACAGTAATGTGAATGTGTTGAATTATTAGATTTACTAGTGTACATTTTATTGTCCTCAATACAGAAACTTCAAACATCCAAATGGGAAAAAGTGAATTTGATATTTGGAATAGTCAGATTTTGTCGCTGATTAGAAAAGAATTGATGAGGTGGCTACTGTAACCATGTAACTAAGAACAAGAAGCATGGGATTGACCATTTCATGTTGTTTCTAAGCGGTGACTTCTCATCTATTAGAACAAGGAATTCGCATGACAGCAGCACTGGTATAAGATCTGTTCCTGAGCCTATTTTCTGACCATCTGACTACGTGACATGTATGAGTCACCATGCTTCGATGGTTAGGCTATGTTGGTGGGATAAATGATGGAAGGTGTGTAAAAGAACATGCTTCTTGGATGTGAGGGAGGTGAGAAAAAAATATGATCTGGGCAGAATTGGATGGATGCTGTTACAGAAGACCTGAAACAGGATTATAGGACTGATTAGGTTAGGATTGCAAGAGATCAACTGAAAAAAGGAGAAGCTATGATGGACCTGTGAGGACCAGCATGCTGTTCTATATTCCTACCGAGATTCCTACTTTAATAAGTTTTGCTTGTTTGTCCTGGTGATATTTTCCACTATTTTCTTCGCCTTGTGAATAATTCGTTTTGATTTCCAATAGACTGGCTGCTTATTATTCCTCATTTTGAGGTATATAACAAGAAGTCTAAATGGAAAACTATGGTATAGTCAAAGTCTCCAATCATCTGGCAATGGAATAATTGGATTATTTAGAATTAGAATCCTCATGCAACAATATATTGCTCAATTTCTCAGCGTTTTTCACAAAAAGCGCTGTGAACGTTGATCATCCTGTTCTTTCTCACACATATAAGTTTCAAGTTACTGACTTGCGTTCAAAATATTCTCTCTCAGTGAAAATTTCCGTTAAGAATTTTTCTACTTCAAAACCCGATGGAAATTGAAAGGAAGTAACTTTTTCTCTCTAAATTTGTGTTGGAGGAAATTCGAGACGTGAAAGTTTCTCGTGGACATTATGGGATCTGTATTAAGTTTGTATAGGACGCAATGTTCTTGAAATTCTAACAAAAGTTTCGTGTCAACTTTTTCGAACGGGATCCAGATATATAAGCTTATATGACTACATTTTAAAATTGAATAATGGAATTTTTTGATATATTAATAAGCTTTTTGAATGTGTTGAAGTTAAGTGAAATAGTTAACAGGTGAAGTAATAAATAATTTATGAAACTTTAATATACAAAGCGATCAACATTAAGTGAGAAATTGGTGTGCGTCATCGATTGTTAATGTCCTCCTAACACGTTACGTAGGAAGAAATGGAAAAAAGGCAGGTCTGTGATTAATCCCAATCAAAATATTACAATGATGAACCGTTTAAATTTATTACAGACGTTACCCCTAATCTATGACTTGGAAAAATTCGATCGGTTGATGTTTAGATTACGCGCAGGCACAACCTATCAATCGAGATTTCAAAATACTATGAAGGCGTTAGTTTCGTAGTGGCAATGTGTCTTACAGCTTTTTCTACTGTCACACTGACAGTTCTCGACAGGTTTGAACTTTGTTATTCACGGTCAATTATCATTTATAAAAAGTGAATATTAATCTTATTGTTATATTTATTCGAATAATACAAAAATATGCTTAGAAACACGGAAAAACATCAGTCTTTTGGAAGTTCACAAGTATTTTCAGTTAGAAAAAAAGCTGGTAATTATTAATTTCATAGCCTTTTTGAATTTGGCTGAATACGATCCTGATGATTTTATTTATTAAATTTAAGGTTAGCTATATCTCAAAATAACAAATAAAATAAACGACGTGCCGAGAAACCAGATATACGTCACAATCAATGACGCACACCAAGAAGGGTATTATTTCAACCATAGCATTCACAAGTAAATAAGTCCCCAGTACAGTACACGACATTCCCACGAATGGGTCACTTTTCACACCTGTTCCTTTGAATAGGAAATATTACTGATCATGTCATCATAATTTTTCTCGCATTATCCATCCGGCTACTGACAGAATCGTTAATATTTTCTTCCGCTACTCTAGGCAGCTTCCATCTCCAATATATTTTTTAAGTGATTAGATCTACTCCTACGGGTACCGATATAGTTGAAGATGAAAGACGAGATGAGTTTCATGTGTATTTATCCGGCTACTATAAATTTGTAAATTTGGTCACCACCTTATGTATATTTCCCATTTTATCTGTACCCACCACTCCTCCTATACATTTTTGTATTCGTACCTTCCTTTAATTTTCCTGGCCAAAGATTTAGAAGACTCTAATTTTGGATGGAGTACATTGTAATAACCTTTATTGGTTATTTTGATGATGTTTTTTAATGTTCGAAATCAAACATAATAGGTTTATAAAAAACCCAAATATAATATATATTTATTGTAATAAATGCGTAGTATAAACTGTTGTCTGCTATATTCTTATAATTATTGTTCTATTCGAAAAGTAACCTACTTATCTAAAATACTAGCCTAAGCAATATTGCATATTAATCAATTACATATTTATATTTAAATACTAAAACATTATCATACATAATGTATAGGGTGTGACACACTATTGTAACTATAGGATGTCACACACTACAACATTGATCGTCACCACCCGTTTCTGTATTTATGTCTCATATAATATAATTTACTATTTCCACAGTCATATCTTTGTATGAAAATTGAATTAGCTAATTTTTTCTCATATTCCTCTGCTCTTTCCTTTTTCGGAGCCATTCTCATGCAGAGGGCACTGGAGCTGTAGCCTGTTGGCTTATTGTAGTATACCAGCATAATTATATAGTTCACCCACTCAGTTATCCCTGTACCTCGAGTAGACGAAATAGGATTATTTGATGTGTGCTATATGTTCCAGGTGTAATGTTATACGGAAATTATTTGTTTTGTTGAGTCCAGTACCTCATCGTATCATGGTATATGGCTCTCCATACCACAAAATGCAGGTGATCTTCTACAAAATGACCCATTAGATAACCTGTAGTGATTCTTGGTTGATTTCTACTGATGTTCGGTAGCTCTTCGTTCCGTCGACCACATTGTTACAACTTTCTTTGTGGTCCAAAGAGCTAGCTCTGGCCCGATAAAATATGTATTCTTGTGAGTACAAGGCTTCACCTCGAGTCTTGCCAGTTATCTCTGTGAAGTATCTCCACCTCATATTTGAGGCCGGAAAAAAGTTAACTGGTCATCTGTTAAAATGTTCTTAACGAATGAAATATGCTAATGCAAATTAGTCAATTGAAATATTCGATGTTTCAACAAAATTAATTGCAAAGCACACTTCAAAACTATCCGTATTCAAAAAAGAAGACACCCATCACAAATATCAAAATAGATACATATAATACATTTCACAATTATATGCCACTATCCCTAAATACTGGAATTTCCATGAAAAACAATCAATTGAACCAGCCGACAATATACAGTTGAGAATATACAATGCATGTAGATATATTGTGGACTGCCTAACGGGGCATAATTACGTCACATACATATCGCACTAGAGTGATATTTGTAAGCAAGTTAGCTGTGAGCTAAACGTCATTTTCATGTGTGGTCGCGAAAAAAAACATGAAAAATGGGATAGAATAAATGTATGCATGAAGTAGTACTTTTTATCATGAATCTAAAAAAGTCTCTTTGGTCCATACCATTTGTTTTATATTTATATTTAAGGTGAAAATTGCAATACAAACGATCTACTGAAATCCTGGTTGGTTATCAAAATTTCATCATTACGCAGTCAAAATCCTTCGCAAAATTTCTTGAAACTGTAGCAATTTCAAATTGAGTTGGATGGACACTCTTTTAAAAACAAAAAAAGAGTTAAACTTTCATAATAACTTCCGAATTCAAATATATATTTACTGAAATTGAAAAAAAAGCGCAAAGCTGCTTTGCTCAATGCAAAAACACTCCTGACGTTAATCAAGGGTTTTGGGATAACGAAATGTAAAGCTGTGAGAGTGTAGATAGGGGATGATCTGAAACGATTCTATTTACCTTAAAAAACGACTCGAAAAAATAAGTGTTTCAAGCCAGACATATAAATATTCAACCACGTAATCTCCTATTGTTCACCATACCACAAAGAGCGGAATAAACTTTTTTAACATGTCTCAATTCTCACCACTGACTAAAACTCCCTATAAACCTCCGCAAATTGTTCTCTGTGAATACTTTCCCCCAAAAAATATGTCTCAAGTAATGGATTCTGGGTAGAAGAATAAGAACTAAAAAGAAATTTCACATCAGTCGTGATATTAATCAATTTCTTTGAGATGCGTTGTTTCAAATAAAGAGCGCATTTGTCAAAGTGGATGGTTTGTTTTCTACTTGGACGAAATAAAATTAATTGAAGCCCAAGCTATTCATTGATTTGTTCAAGAGTGTTGTCAGTATATGTTTGAAAACAAAGCGAGCAGATTGACGAGGATAGCAGCTATACTTTGTACAACGAACATACGTAACAATGAAAAAAAAAAACAACGTAGATAGATACAGACATACACCGTACAGATCCAATAATACTATCAGAGTGCAAAGATTGTATTTATTTGTTTAGTTTATTTGACATATTCAATTTATTAGTTTTATGTCGATAGTAATCAACTAATGATAGTGGCAACTAACGAATTTTGGATATGAAGTTTGTTATTTATAATTACAGTGAAGCCACTAATTGCTTTTAACGTTTTTTCAACTTACTTGATTTTTTTCCAATTCACTGTTAATGTTGAGCATGGTGAAGGGTACATAATTATTGCCCATCAACCAATATCAAATTCTTGAGTCAGTCAAGGAATTTAGCCGAAAACTCTCCGCAACTTCTCACAATTTTCGAAGAACATATGACAATGCTTTGCAAGTTGGTTTCACCACACCAGTCGACAATTTATCGTTGACAGCAAACAACGGGCTTGTTTACTAAAATTTTTATATCATTTTTAACTGCCGTAAAACAAAGTACTAAGGAAAAAAATATGATTCTGAAAATTTATACAGGGTGGAATTTTAAAATTAATAATTTATTACACTTGAAATATTGGTACTTTTTTAAATTAGCTAAATAGGGATTTATCAAAAATCTGAACTAACTAATTATAAGACGTATTTGTATATCGAACAAAACCTGCTACGCCCATGAATTTTATCATAAATACCTAAAAATTGCCTGAAAACGCCAATAATTAGACAAAATCGGTAAATAATGTGGATTGTTTTCTATTCTGTCAGTTGTTGATGTGTTGACAGTTTATACTGAAAAAGTGAATTTTTTGTCAAGCACTCTTTCCTCGTCGACATAACAATGAAATATTTAACCGAGACTCACCGAACTGATATTTTAATGATGATCGGGGACGGGGATAACTGCAGAAGTCAAGTTGAAGTGGCAAACTTATTCAATCATACAGTAGAAAAAATTGACCTTTACCCTGACGTCATACCTACTAACCTCGCGAAATGAATCAATGAGTCAAAAATGGCTACTGTTACTTTGTCGTGTGTGTAAATACGTTCACTGCTTGTATATCTTGTTCAGTCACCTTCTAAGAAGTGAGGTTAAGTTGGAAATATGCATTAAATGCAAGACAGGAAATTTTGTACTTGCCGTAAAATGAAAAAACCGATTTTATAGAATGTATCTGAATGGATATGATGAAACGCTTTGAACAAAACTCGATGTATCAAAATAATGACAGTTGTCATAAGAGGTCAAAATAATTTCTTATGAATACAACCGATTGATCGTTTTTGGCGCTATCTCTTTTTAACATTTGGAGGTAATAATTAGAGTTACAAAAGAACGTATTGCTTGAAAGACAAATGTACGTATATTGTATGATGTGTTTTTCTTGTCAGTAAAAAAGGATGAGGGATATAAAGTTTGTGTTTACTACTGTTCATTGTTAGTGACGCCAGGGTAAAGGTCAATTTTTTCTACTGTAGGTATCCCGCATTGCCTAATATTTCACAAAGTACTGTCTCTAAAATTCATGCACAATTCAGAGAACGTGGACATGTCAAACCATTGAAAAGAAAACCACACTTCGTTGAAGATGATGTGAAAGTGGAAAGTATCGAAGAGAATCCAACTTCAAGAACACGTCAAATTGCCCGTGAAAATAATGTTAGTCATACAACTGTTCTAAGATGTCTACATAAAAAAAAACTTCATCCCTACAAATTAACTTTTGTGTACGAGTTAACAGAAGACCATACAGATCGTGGAATGGATTTCTGCGTAAGATTGATGAATAAGCTAAACAGAAATGAGATAGCTCTTGGTACCATTCTTTTTTCTGACGAATCAACATTCACATTGAATGGAGAGGTAAACCGACTGAACTGTAGATATTGGTCAGCAGAGAATCCTAATTGGATGCGTGAGGCACATACCCAGTACCCTCAAAAGGTAAACGTTTGGGCCGGTATCATAGGAGACCATATTATTGGTCCTATATTTATAGATGGAAATTTGACGGCTGAAAAATATTTAAATATGCTTAGAAATTAAGTTATTCCTGCGTTGGCAAACGTATATCCCAACGCAATAGATCCTAGATTAGATTAGAATTGGAGTGGCTCTTTGTCCTATCCCACTGCGACCTTTGCAGATCTATTGTGTTCCTCCCTATATTTAGAGCGCTCAATATCTAGCTTTATTCTTTTTTATTAGACCTAATAGCCTGGATACCGCCTACTTTGCGTAGCTCTCTGCCCTCGGTTTTTCTTCTCCGAATAGGTGAAACCGCACCCTTGCTAGGCCTTCGCACTCACAGAGTATGTGTTCCGCGGTTTCTTCTTCTTCCTGGCAGAACCTGCATAGGATGTCATCTGCAAGGCCAATTGTGTGCATATGTTTCCTCAGCCTACAATGTCCGGTCAACATTCCCACCATCATCCTCGTCGTTTCCCGACTTTGACTTGGTAGGTCGTGTGACAGTTTTGTCGAAGGGCTTTTAAGGAATAATTTTGCATGTCTTTGTCCTGGGGTTTCATACCACCAGCGCAACGCCTGGTTGTTTATCCATTTGTGGATGCAGTCTTCGCCTGCTACGGTATGCTTGTTTAATTGGTTGTATTAGGAGAACGACATATTCTATTGACATGGAATTTTCAGAATCATATTTTTATCCTTAGTACTTCGTTTTACGAAAGTTAAAAATGATTTGAAAATTCTAGTAAACGAGCCCATTGCGTATATTTTTAATTGTTCCAAAAAGCACATTCCCGAAAAAAAAAACCCAATTTCTAATTTTCCTTTGGATTTATCGGCTTATTACAACAAATTCATTTTTAGGTCAGTTTTTCCTCGGAGAGCGCTTTCTTCTTTTTAACAGAGGGTGCCGGAAGATTTATAGATCCCTCGTGAAATGAATAGGATTACGTTGGCTCTGTTTCAGTTAGTTCCATCAACCGATAATTTATCTTGCTGAAAAATTTTAATTGCCTTAAGCGTTTCTCCTAATTGTTAATGAAGCGATGTGAACAAATTGGGACGGCCTTCGAAATTAAAACGGATTAAAGTAACCTTCGCTTTCAAAATTAG